>CM076574.1:764222926-764515901 GCA_034641835.2 Pinus albicaulis | reverse complement strand
CAATAATCATCCACTGGGGTCCACTCCCCTTTGGATTTATGTTCAAATGTCTCATTTGAAAAGCATAGAACTTTGGGGTGTTGTTGGGTATAATGCTTCATCATAAAAAGGTCCAAGAAACAATGAAGCCCGCAAGAAAACCTCGTAAAAATAAGGAATGGAAGATTCTTTCTTTCAATTGAATTCCCTGCAACGAAATGGAACATGGGCATTGAAATGCCAATATCGCAATATATAGAGGCCGCGAACATTTGAGCTAATGAAAGGATCTATATTGAGATAGACTGGCAGCTAATAGCATAACCATTTATAGAGGATTCTGCATGTTGGAGCTTTTGCCAAGTGACAGTGGGAGATTTAGTTATACATATTTCCCAATCTATAAATCCATTAATTTGCGGTTATTTCAGTTAGTTTTAAATGGTTGAGAATATATAATGGGTTTATGGATTGTTAAATATTGGTTAACCATAGAAGATGAAGATTAAATTTGAAAAAAAAAATATTTAATTTAGAAATATTGTAAATTATGAAGTTCTAGAATGGCCATTTCAAATGGTAGTAGTTTTCCACTCATAAAATTAGGCTTCTAAATGGGTTTTTGGATATTTTATATATTTATTTATTTGAAAGAAAATGATAATATTGTATTGAAATTTAGATATAGAAATATATTATTATATAAAGATAAAAAATTTCTTTTTGTAATAATGTAAGGATAAATTTGTATTATTGTTAAATGATTTTAAGTGTGTTTGATTATTTATACTTAATTTATGTTATTGATATTTATTATTCAATTATTAGTAATATTAAGAAGATATTTTAATTGAAATTAGTCTATGTTTTAAGGCTAGTAGTCAAATTGGGAAATAGGGCTAGTTACCAAGAGTAGGAAATAGGGCTTTTGTTGAAATAATGATCAAGCTAGGAAATATTGTTTTTGATGAAATAATTATTAGAGTGGTATTATTTCTTGTGATTAACATAGTGGGGTGTGGTGAAGAATTCAAAGCTATAAACAAGGGTGATTAGGGACTACTTCCAGGTAATAAATGTGAATGGATGGGTGGGAGTTTTCTCCTAAAAGAATCTTTGTACCATTGCCAAAAGAATATGAAAGTGGTTTGGATGTACAAGCACATAGACGAGTGCCACATTGACATGAATGATCCTGCACAGTGATGTGAGGAGAGTGTTTTGTTAAGGTTGGGGGACCCATTGGTTGGTATTGGTGCGAGAGAGATGAGGTGGATGAAAATGTCATATATGGGCTATGCTTATGAGGGTGTGATAGGCCAAATGTGAAATGTGGTGATGTGTTATGGGTGATCTACTTGTAGACAATGGTGGCCCAAGAATATGGTTTTCACATGCGATGAGTAAAACTGACTAATGTATGTTCATGGATGTATGAACATGAAATGGTTGTCGGGCTGGAGTTTGTGGCCATGGATCTAGATATTGATGTATGGTCTACATGAGTTATGGATTCCATGAAAGGTGTGGCTATACCGAACAACAAGGGTGTTTATCATGTGCAAGATGGGGTGGTGATAAACATGGTTGGGTGAATGAAACCTATGGTTTTATTCTCATGAGGAAATGATATCAGGATATGCAAAGATTTTTAGGGAAGCCTATCATGCTAAGGATAGAATGATACTTTCTCTTGTACTTTTTTTTTGCCTCAGACATATAGTGATTTGGTGTGTTACAACATATGTAGCCAACACCCCAAGTAAAATCATTATTCCATACAAATATTTTGAAATAAATTCAATTTAAAGAAATAAGAGAATGTGTACCTGAATTGTAGTATGGAGGGGGTGGGCGTTGGGCCAAAAAATGAATTTATATGAAACCTGTATTTATGAGGTCCAGATTGAACATGATGAAGTGTTGATCACTATGTTTCTCGCGATTTTGTGATTGGATACTTTGAGCTCCAGTTATGGGCTTTTGAAAATGTAAAAAGGGTGATACATAGGCTAATATGGCCCATTTTAAAGTCATTTTCTCTTTCTGAGTGTCCGAGGTTAGAGAAGAACCATCCCTTAGATATTTTCTTGCCGTTGCAGTCAGCCAGAGCACTTGGGATTCACGTGGATGGAGTCAGGCAGGAGCTAAAACCTCTTGTTACTTATTTTTGTCATTTTTATGTATGTGTGGGCCATACAAGTGTGATATTGTATGGATTTTATGTCAATTTTTGGGAAGTACCATGTGGGTGATCCAATATGGCACATGTGGTCTCCATGCAAAGGGTTTCCCTTTGCACGAAGACCCCATGGTTAACAAATTTTAGCACGTTTTTCCGCAAGCCTGTGTTTGGCACATGCACGATTTCAGCATGGAGAGATGGATGTAAGGCACAGGGATGTCATTTTTGAATGAATCTTATGGTATTTGTGTAAAAATTGACATTTTTTGTGTTTCCTTGATGGCAGGATGTTGTGGAGAGAGCGGAATTGGCCTGATTTGCACATGAAAATAGCCCAAAACCCACGTGCTTAAGAGACACTAGCTCGATATGGATTGCTCAAGTTCTTGGTGAGAAACATAATGAGATCTTAGGATGCATTTTTACGCTACCTGGTCTAATGCTTGAAAAGACAACATTGTGTTATGGTCCTGTGCTAGAGAGATGTGATTATCCAACCTGAGATCAATATCTACTTTGTGGCAGGCCTGTTGCCTCAGGGGGAGGCACTCCCATATCCACTCTCTCCTGGGGGATTGAACATTCATTGTTGTGTTGAGGAGGCAGGGCACTGTGGGCCTAAACCCATTACAAGATGTTGTTTTCAAGTGATATTTATTACTGATTTCACTAAGAAAGCAACGCTAGTTATGATTGTTCAACTATTTGGGTCGACATCAACCCACTAAGTACTAGGACCACATATTGAGAGGCTTCGTCGAATACAGAATGGTCATTCCATTGATTGGGGTTGTTATGCTTATCAAGGAATGGTCACTTAGCTAGCCAAATCACAGAGGGATTCACTTAAGAATTTTGTTTATTCGAGAATTCTTTGCAGCATCATGTAAGAGAATATTGTGATGCTATGACCCATTTTGGCGGTGCCTTTGAGCCCTCTAAGGGATCCTCAGATGTGCCGATCATAACCTATGATGCCCCACAGTGGTGGTGGTGAGGCAGGAAGGTATTGGGACACGATGGTCGATCTGTGGTTTGATTCAAAACCATATCTATTCCTCAAGCTTTCGTATGCAAGGATGGATTTCTGAGGGGATTCGGACATGGGTCTCCTTCCTGAATATGCATGGGGACAAAGAGGTATGACCTTTCATGTTTTTATGCATTTGAGAGTTATAATTTTTTAATATATATAGGAAGGTATTGGGACACGATGGTCAATGTGTGGTTTGATTCAAACCCATAGATATTCCTCGATCTTTAGTATGCAAGGATGGATTTCCAAGGGGATCTGAACATGGGTCTCCCTCCTGACTATGCATGGGGACAAAGAGGTATGAACTTTCATGTTTTTATGCATTTGAGAGTTCTAGTTTTTGTATATATATATCTTTGATGGTGACACTAGTATTGTATTTGGTTTCCTTTGTAGATGTGGGGCTGACAGGGCATCCCACCACTCACTTGGTAGGCTATGAGCCTAGGAGGAGGGATCCACCTGAGATGGGTCAGGCCTAACTCGGGGATCGGGTTAGTGCTAGAGGTCCCTAATTGGGGGTATTTTTGCTGCAATTAATGGTGGGGATGTTGCGCTCTTGGTGCGTGCAGAGGCAATAGAGGCATAGGTGGCTGATGTCGAGGTTCAGATGGCTACTATTGAGGCCTGAGTTATGGATATTGTGACGCAGGCGAAGGAGGCAGATGCTCGTGCTATGGATTTGGAAGATTCATGGAGTCAGCTAGAGAGGCTGACTCAGGGTTTACCGACCAGGGGTTTTGAAAACCTGGCTGATATATGGTTGGAGATAATGATGGCTTGGGAGAGGGCGCTTTTCCTGACTTTGTGTCGAGCAGAACTTGCTGTCACATTTTTTGCTCCTATACTGGCACCAGGTGCTCACATAGGTCCGAAGGATCCACGAGGCAGGGGTCACCCCTATAGATATTGTATGATCAAGGAAAACACCCATTATGAGGATGTTTCCTTGTGTTGATGATATGTATATTATTTAACTGATGTGATAGTCAATGACTTATTTTTTTTATATTGGGACACATATTTTTTGATGTATATATGTGAGATGTAGTTTTGCAGCTCTTACAATGTGGCTATGGCTAGTTTTATATGTTTATGATGGATGTTATGTACTTATGATGGATTTTTATCCCTATGATAAGATTTTTATTTATGGCTAATGATTTATATGAGATGCATTCCAGTCTAGGATATGGTTAGCTATGCGATTGGCTACCTGATATTGATCTCTTGGGAAATGTGTAAATGTTATGTGATCAAAGTGGTGGACCAATTATTATGTATGCAGGTACTTCCTAAACTGGCACGAATCCCGTACTTGAAAGGTTTTGTTTAACTACGATACGACTAACTAGGAATCAAGAAAGCCATGTAAATGGTTGATGCCATGGTTGGAGGCAAAGCTCAATAACCTAATGACTACATCATGTTCTTCTTAGTTCTTTGTGTCTCACCCGTTACATACTTAGTTGGAAAGGAATGGTGATAAGCCAGGAGAGTATATGGCCCAAGCGGCTGTGGCTAAATTTTGTGACCATCGAGAAGGTCCATAAGTGAATCCAAAATAGTAGATGGGCGAACGATCCATCTATGACACAAGAGCGTTTATTTTTAGAAAATTCCATGATGGTTGTGATCATCATAAGAAAATTATGTTACATTCATTTTAACTCTAGGGTACTGAGGCTTTCCACCTTATGGGTGAAATTTCTTGAGATAGAGAACATTTACAAGATTGTTTAGGCATGTATCATTGGGCTCTGAAAAAATGTATGCTCTTTTGAGGATATAGTGTTTGATGATGTAAGGACCCTTCCATAATGTTTCTAACTTCCCCGGTTCTAAGGCTTCTTTTGCAACATCATTGCGGAGGACTAGCTCCCCCTCAGATAATGAGTGAGGGGTGATGTTGCGGTCTAATGATGCTTTCACTCTTTTCTTATGAACTTCATTGTGTTGGAGAGATTCTCGTTGGCTTTCATTTATAAGTTCTAATTGTACCAACTGTTGCTCTAAAGTTTGAGTATCAGTGATAAGTTCAATGGATTCATGTAATTTGGGGGTTTCATGCTTAGTGGGAAGCAAAAATTCCACTCTGTATACCAACTAGAAACGTGCAAACCCTACTAAGGACTTGACTATTATGCAGTATTTCCATAAGGTTGAAAACACCATATGGTGCCAGTTAGTTTTATGGTTGTTTACGATGCGCTATAACATTGTTTTTAGTACTTTGTTAATAGCTTATACCTAGCCATTGGAATGGGGGTAGTATGGTGACACAAACTCATGTGTGAAACCAAGGTGATGGGATAGTTCCTAGAATATTTCATTATCGAAATTATTTCCATGGTCGGAGACTAAATCCTTGGGTACACCGAACCATGCAATGATATGGTTGAAGAAAAAATGTGTTGCGGTTTCTACATTGTTATTGTATGTGGGCATGGATTATGCCCATTTGGTGAAATATTTGACGGCTACTATGATGTATTTGTGGCTTCCAAATGATGTGGGGTTGCAAGTCATGAAGTCGATGCCCCATTTTCAAAAGGGGCTTGCTACAATGATCGAGTGCAAGGGATCTGGAGGGGCTCTTTCCTTGTGAGATTATAGTTGGCATCGCTCACATATGTTGATAGCTTGTATGCAATCGTGGAATAGGGTGGGCCAGAAATAACTAGCACGTAAGACATTTTGGGCAGTGGCCATCTCGGAGAGATGGTTGTTACAAGCTGCACTATGGCAGTCATTTAGGGCATGTTTAGCTTGGTCGTGAGTGATGCATCGATGTAAAATGGTGTCAACACCCCTTCAATAAAGGACATCCCCCATTAGAAGGTACCAAGGACAGATTGAATTTTTAAATGACGAAGATGTTTCTTTTTCTATTGGTTTTCAAAATGAGCTTATATTTCATGATTTTGAAGATCCTCTGGCCAGTAATTTAAAACCATCAATAAAAAAAAATTCACAACAATTTTGGATCATTGGGGTCTTTTCAAATGGAATTTTCAGTTGGCATATTTCAAGTTTATCTTTATTTTTGAAAAATTTATGAGAAAATTTTTGTTGAGTAGCCATCTAATTGACTGGTTATATTGGCATTTTCATGTCGTTTGAATCCAAAATTTAATTTACAATTGTAAGAGTAGGTTTCCATGTACAAAAATAAGCTCATAAGAATGAGAAAGTTTGGATTTCAATTCTCAGATTCATTATCAGTTTGCATAGTTATTTTTTTCAGTTTGTAATTTTGTCTTTAGTTAGAGAGAAGGTTACAGGTCAACATTGCATGGCCGAAGGAAATTATGTCGAAGCTTCGAGTGCAGTCCAAATGGTCAAGCACTAGAGCTGTTGGTTCTTCGTTGCACCATAGGGGCGCAACATCTCCAGTGGAGCCATTTTTATCCTTAATAACAATAGGTTTGTATAGGTGTGTTTTTTTGAGTTAGGTTAGGTTGTTATGGTCAAATAAAGTCATGAAATTGATTAAATTTCATGTTTTGTATATATTTTTAAAAGTTTTAAGTGGTCATTGGTCATTTGATTAAGGTCTTATCAAAGTAAAATTAAAAAAATCTAATGCATGGGTTAATAGAGTCACTTTTTGACACTTAGGTTAATAGAGTCTAGTTCTTGTCTTAGGTTAGCTCTTGCCTATGTCAAGAAAGTTGTTTGTTGTCTTAGATAATTTTTCAGGTGTGAAAAGTTGAAGTAGAACAACGCTATATTGAAGGGCATGGCTTCATATAAAAATCCCAACAAAGGAGGCTCTGTAGTCATATACGAGCCCATGGACATGAAGTTGGTTGTGGAAGACCCAAGCTTTGCGTAGGATTTCAAAAATGATGGTTGTATGAGATTTAGCCAAAAAATGCAAGGATACCATGCACATGTGTCCAAGGATTTTGATGTCAACTTTGTTGGCACAGTTCAAAGGTTGGCATCTTAAGTTTCACTATTTCTCCTAAGACCATTGTATAAGCAACTGAAATTCCAAGGTATGGAGAAGAATGGTTCAAGGAAACCAAATTCAAGCTTCAGAACTGTGATGAATTTTTGAAGCAGGAGCATATAAGATTTGACATGACCTCATGCATACCCAGGAGTTTCCTTAAGGAAAATTGCTCAAAGTTGTTGATGGTAATCTAAAAATATTTTACCTGTGAAGGTAGATTTCACATCATCTACTAGTATCATATCAAACTCTTACTCCATTTCACAGGTAATCATCTTCTTGATATTCCATTTTTTCTGTACAGAAGTGTAGGTAAGATGGTTGAAAAGGTACAAGACAAACTTGAGAGAAATGATACATCCATATTTCATCAGGCTTAATAAAAATTTTATGTATGGAAGAATTGAAGAAATTGAATAGGGATTGGACTACTTTTCTGTTTTTGAGTGGCTACGATGCAGATGTTCTTACTCCAAGAAAGACACCCAAGTCAAAGAAGAACACTCCCAATAAGGAAAAAGTACCCATAGCTGAAGCAGAGGTTGAACTTGAGGTAGAGGTGCAGCCCATAGTAGAGCCCATGGAGGTAGAGATTGAATATTTGTAGGATACACTTGCACCTCAGCAAAAACCTACCAAAAACAAAATCAAGATTGATATAAGGGCTCATAGAAGAATTACCAGGAACCAAATGGAAGGAAAAGGTAAACTTGAAGACACACTACAAGAAATTGATATTGAAGAAACCTTGGTTGTAAAGCATGTAGAGGTTAACGGAACAAAAATGAATAAGAACGGTCTTACAACAAAGAAACTTGATTTTTCCAGTGAGGATTTAGGTTTTGTCTTTATGCCTAGGAAACCAATCACTAGGTCACAAATCTCAAAGGGAGGCAAATCTAATAAGTTGAATAAAGAGACAAAAAAGAAGAAGCCGACCACAAGGGAAGAGATCATAGATTTATCCCCATCTGAAGCAGAAGCCATCAAGACAAAGAAAGGCAAAGAAAAGGTCCAAGAAAATTTTGAAGTGGAGCTTCCAAGAGAACAACTTAAGGAAGCTAGAGAAGAATTTTTAGAAGCCAATCTAGATTTGGAGGATTTTTAAAAAAAATGGAAGGAGCTCACATATTTCAAGAAGGAAATCAACAAACAAATTTATTTTTATGATGAAGTGGAAGATGTTAAGAATAAAACTACCACTACATAGGATGATGAAGCATACCATCAAGAGAAATAGGTTGTTACAGGTAGAGAGGAGAAAACTACAAAACTAGGTCAAAGACTTAGAAATTCAAATGGAGATGGTGCAGACGAAACTGAATAAAAAGGGTTTGAAAATGATAGTTGTGGACTTCCGTGTTGCTCCTTGAAAGAGGGTAAGATATTTTTTGGAGTCAATTATGTCTTAAGATGCTCCATCTAATAATTTAACATAGCTCTGAATAGGTTTTTGGAGGTAAAGAGTGAAAATGTCAAATTCTATAAAAAGTCAGGGTAGTTCGCACCGTACTCCATGCTTAAAGCCGAGTTTTTTCTACAAACTCACTAAAGAATATTTTGAGGTATAATTTCCAAAAAATAACATGACACGAGTGGGGAAAAACATTTATTTACCTCATTTTTCCTAATGAACACCCTCTAATAAGCAGAAAAGTCAGAAAGGGTGTAGAAAGCGCTAAATGGAAAAGGCTACAAACACTACGCTATGGACTTGCCTTAAAATGCTCGGTTTTTACAGCGAGGGGAAATTTTGATGTTTTTAAAGAATTTAATGTTCTTGGGAGCAGATGAGTCATTAGGAGAGGTTAAAGTGTATCAGTGAAGACACCTGTTGGTAAGGCTACTCAGCAAGAAGGTGAATTGGCTACTAGCTCACCATATTTTCCACACCATCAATCATAACAACACATCCTAAAATTCTAAGCATCAGAACCTAGATTCTAGTATGGCAATTCATCACTCAGTCATGGTCATTGCCACCTCAGGCAAAGCTATTTGACTCGATAAGAATCATCATGTATGGGTTGTTTAAAATTGTTAATGGAGTTAATGGTGTTAGAGTCCTATTAAGTTTCAAACTCCTTCTAAACAGAATTATCTCTATATTCTCTCCATGTAATCAATTCCTTTTTTGATTAGATATATTTAGCGATTTCGAGGATCTAGCCTAGGTGGAAAAATTCATGTAAAAGGAGTTTAATTATATAAATAGGGATATTTCATAATTAGAGAGTTTTGATCGATGTTATGACTTGTGCTACTATTGTAATATTTTCTCTGTTTAGTTAATATACAGTTGCATAAAATCTTTTTCATACCTGTGATTCTTTATGGGCTCTTATGTGTTTGTCTCATTTACATTTTAAATGTAAATTCAACTTAATTTATGAATAATCACTTGGAATTCATAGATAAATATTCTCCAACTTCCTTATGCATCTTGTTTTCTATCCAAGTTATTTTTTATAAGAGTTCACATGCCTTAGCTTCCATGAAAGATGTTTTTATATAATTTAGTTTGATACTGGCTTGATGCCCAATGGTATCCATCTCACATCCTTCACCTGCAAAAAACAATCCAAAACCCATATGATATTTAGACATATTATTTTTTAAGCTTCATTATTGAATATCATACATTTTCTTGAGAGATTGATCTCTAGTTAGAAGGGATAACTTCCAACCCTAAGTGGCTTGAAATAGTTACACTGAATTAACTGTTGAGCAGTCCAATTAGTCTCAGTTTGGTGATAACACCCTGAGTACTGATAAATACTATTTGGTTAACCTGAGGCTAAGGACCCTGTCAAGCCATGAATAGTATTCGATCTGCCTGGTAACTCTCTATAATTTTTCACTCACAGGGAATTTGGCAGGACATTATAGATATATCTTGATTGGGTGTAAATGAGTTCAAGTTGTTGGGTTTTGATAATGGCATCTTCCTCTGAGGTAGGATTTTGTGTTGCAACATATTTTTAAATCTCTGGAGTGAGGGGTTTCAAGAATAATTCCAACATAACTCTGTCATTGATTTTGGCTGTGCACAAACTACAACATCACTACCATTGGTGGAGATGGTCTGATATATGAATGAGTGGTGTTTGTCTGAAATGTGTAAGAAGCTCCATTCCCGAGTCATTGTGAATTTGGAGCTAGAAATAGGTAAGGAATGTAGTAGTGAGGAAGCGAAAGGTTCTGTGTGATGCAAATGGCTACTCGACATACCATTTCACTGCAAGCCCTATCAGGGTGAGTTGAAATATTCTAAGTCAAATGGTATCATCAATGATAATATTCGACGAACACCACAGGTGGAAAGTCATTATATAATTTATGGGCTATTTCAGTTGCTTCCCTTCAAAATTTGGTATATTAGAAGGGAGATTCATGGGCATGGGTGGCCAGTTAAGGCCATGTGAAATGGGGTCATTTTTCAACTTCATTAGATATGGAAGATTTAATGATGCTAAGAAGGGTAACTGTGTATTGACCACCATCGCACGCTATTTAGAAATAGGTATTTGAATGTAATGGTTCATGGGAGGTTTCTGGGGAATGTTACCCTGTGGTGTACCTTGATGGATATTTTGCTAACTCCCCAGAGGGGTAGCTATCCTTTGACCTAGAGGAGTCATATGAGGATTTGAGTGTGGTGACCCTGTGGGGGTTTCCACTGGTGTCATAGTTGGTGATCCTTGGCAGTTTCCAATTAAATATTCCTTGATAAAGGATGATCTGATGACAGCCGTAGTGTGATTTCCTCTATGCCTGAAAGGCGGGAGGCCTGACACTCCTCCCTTCAATGGGGTGAGGTATAAGAAACTCCTAGATTGAGGGGGTCTCGTTGGATCCCCTATGATGTCGATTAGTGTAGTATTTTTGGTATTTGTGATTTGGGAGGAAGGATTATTTCTATGAAAGAAATAATATAATCACATGCATAAAACAAAGCGAAAAATTAAAAGTTAAATTTTCTCTTTCAGTTTAAACTATGTGATCAATCAAGCAAAAAATGAAGTTTTTGTTTATTTTGCATATGATACCAAGATCATATAGAGACCTAATCATCGTTACATTCTCATTGTAACTAGGCCTTGCAAATATATCTTCTGATGGGTACTAGGTCCAACGTCCTAAAAGAACTGGTGATGCCTTCTAGCAGCCGAAGAATCAACCAAAGTAATGGTATGATGATCGAGTGTTGGCTACACTGTCACTTATAGGGAAGGATGACCTAGTTTTGGCCACTAAAGTACCATCGTCCCACGTGAGCATTCGAGTCTTAAAATTCTTGGTAATTGGTTCCCATTACCAAGGACTAGATGGGTCAGGTAGCCCCAAAGAGTACTACACGCACTAGGCCTAAGATTAACCCACTCTGAAACGGGTCTTTGTAATGCTCGGGTATTCATTACATGGGAAAATAAACATATATTAAAGCTCCCTAAAATATAAGCATATATGTTTCAAAATTTATTATGACCACGATAGCTTATTGGATGTCTACTCCTGATGGTCCTAACCTCAACTATAATTTCTTTAGTGGCCCCCGTGGGGAGAATTTAATGAGTTCAAATTATTGTTATTTTTAAGGAGTCTCAATTTTTCTTTAGGGTGTGATTTTGTGAAGCAAGTGTAATATAAGAACAAAGGTCCCAAAATATTGGGTTCCTTTTAGTTCGAAACTTACCAATGTTGCATGTGTGTTTTTAAGTGAACAATCAAGAGTTTGATGATATTCGCAAAATATTGAAATAATGCGCGAATTATGGGTCACCTACACTTTTCCTAATTAGAAAATGTTGCAGTATAGAGAGATGGTAGTTCAAATTGTCTTAGGAAATTTTTCATATGCTTGTCCAGGCTCAGCAAGAAATTCCTGTGGTGGTGTTTTTTCTACAAGGATGTACCAAAATGAACCTCTTTTGCAGCTAGTTTCTATCTGCAAAAGAACACAAAGAATAATGATGTTACTGTTAGTGAACAATATAAAAAATGTACAAAAAACTCAGAGGGTAAGCTAGGCATACAAAACTATGAACTAAAACATAAAATACGCAAGATACAAATGATCAAATGGAGAAAAAACCCAATAAGACAAATGGATAATTATCCCTTTATTAGGTGTTGGTGGTATGAAGAATACAATGCTAAGATATCTTGAAGTGATTCCTTTGAGCTATGGAGCTAAAATAATTTGAACAAGGGGGGCTCCTTTTCTCAAGTTCCCTACAAGTATCTCCTCCTCTCTCAAAATGATGTCGATTGTTGTCATATGGTGGAGTTCTCTCTTAGGTTGAGATGTTGGATGAGTCATTCTAACCCTTTTGCTGCTACACTTGAAAGTTGTTTTGCTATGGAGAAATTTGGGCAGCATAACAATGTGTCTCCTTTTGTTCTTCCCATGGCTAGTTTATATAGAAATTTTTGAGCTTCTCATCTCTCTCTTGGCCCAATATTGATGGTGACCCAAGACTAGGGAGGAGATTCCTTTGTGGGTTCCATACCTCCTAAAGGTGGCTTTATTTTGTCTATCCTTGACCATACTGGACATAGAATCATCCTTGTCAAGTGTGTCCTAGATGGTTACTTTTCATCATCTTCAAGATCGCGTGACTATCAAAGGATAGGCATGTTGTGCACAAAAACCCTTTTTTTCTGGTGCGTTTTCCGCAAATTTCCTAATTGGACCTTAGAAATTTAAAAAAATTTCCTTTCCTAATGTATTTCTTCTCTAAAAATATTTAATTGTACCTTCTGCTTGACATTTTTCTAATGTCTTATGCTTGTATTGCTTTCTGGTGTTAATGTGAGATATGAAGGAAATGTAGGGACCACATTATGTTCATGTGATCTGAAAAGACATGATACCAAGAGCCTATAGAGACCTAAACATCCTTACACTCTCATTGTAATTGGGCCTTGCGAATATATCTTCTTATGGGTATTAGGTCCAACATCCCAAAATAATTGGTGACACCTTCCAGTAGCCGAAGAATCATCCAAGGTAATGGTATGAGGATCGAGTGTTGCTTGCACCGTCACCTATAGGGAAGGATTCCCTAGTTTTTTCCACTGAAGTACCATCATCCCACGTGAGCATTCAAATCTTTAACTTCTTGGTAATCGGTTGCTAGTACCGAGCACTAGATGGGTCAAGTAGCCCCAAAAAGTACTGCACGCACTAGGCCTAAGCTTAACCCCCTGTAAAATGGGTCTTTTTAATGTTCAGTTATTCATTTTGTGGGTGAACAGACAGATTTAAAGCTCCCTAAAATGTCAACATCTATGTTTCAAAATGTATTATGACCACAACAACTTATTGGATGCCTACCCCTGATGGTCCTAACCTGAACTATAATTTCTTTTGTGGCCCCTGTGGGGAGAATTTAATGAGTTCAAATTATTGTTATTTTTAAGGAGTCTTAATTTTTCTTTAGGGTGTGATTTTTTGAAGCAAACGTAAGATAAGAACAAAGGTCCCAAAACACTGGGTGTCTTTTGGTTTGAAACTTACCAATGCTTCATGTGTGTTTTGAAGTGAAAAATAAATAGCGTGATGATATTTGGATATGTGATGGTCCTTTACATTCCATTTCTAATTACACTATGTGTGATTATTCCTGGAAAAATCTTGAAATAATGTGGGGATTATGGGCCACTTACACTTTTCCTAATTAGACTATGTTGCACTATAGGGATATGGTAGTTCAAATTGTCTTAAGAAAATTTTCATATGCTTGCTGAGGCTCACTAAGAGGTGCAATGATAGTAGATATTACTCACTTTTGTTATCAACACTTTGACCCTAGCCCCGAATCTAATGTAAAAAATTGAAGTAACGTACTTAGTAAACGATGTGTGGATTTATGGGCCACTTAATTGTTTGACTAATTAAGTTATGCATTCTGTATTTATATGAGAAAATAACTTGTTCAGAAAGAATTTGCGGATTAGGGCCACTTTCTTTTCCCCTACTTAAATTATGTGCAATTTGCAAATATTAACTAAAATTAAAAGGCACCTAATTTCCCTAATAATTGATTTTTAGTGCAGAAATTAACTGTTATAAGAGTAGTGAAATGAAAAACATAGTGATGTCAAGTTATTCGGGATTGCCAATCACCTTACAAATGGAAAAATTATGCCAATTTTTGGCTTGTTGGTCTGCTACGGGGGTTATCTTCACACAAGCACAGAGTGCGCGTCTATCAAAGGCTAATGTGCATTGTACATGGGACGACCTGCAATATCGGGGGCCGCAGGGTCTAGTGGATCAAGGGCGCAGCACAATGAGGATGTAGCAGCCCTTCTGGAGGATATCCATCATAGATGTGAGAGGCTTCTGATCGGTGTTTCGAAATGCAGTTGGTGGGACTTAGATGACCTGTACATAGAGCCATGTATTGGTTTACGCTCGGAATGGTGAGGGGTCATGCGGCGTATGGCGATGGCCGGACAGGGCAAGCATGATCTACGAGCGGCGGGGGTAGAGCCATTGGCTCGGGATCCTCCAGATAGTGATTAGTGTGTAGGGGTAGGTGGTGCACCTAGTTTTTAGGTTTTTTAACATGCTATGGGCATGTCATATGTATCAGAGTTAATGAACTCTAAAACATTTTATACGACACATACTATGGATATGCATCGTTTTCATATTTTTATGTTATTGTATTGTGTTAGATGTGTGTGTTAAATGCCAATCCAGAATATGGTTTGAAATGTTATCTACGTAGTGTTTTTGTGCTCTAGGTACATGACTGAAAGCAATTATTTCAAATTCATGCATCAAAAGCTTCACTTGTAAATATCTTCTGAAAAGGATAGGATTATACACACGATATACACCATTCAATTGCATGACGAGAAGTAGGGAATCTAAACAAACATGAAGGTGGAGGATGTGATGTGAAAGGGCATCAGCTAATAAACCTCGCACAACATCATATTTGGCATGATTATTGGTAGCAGTACCAATGCATACACCGTTTGAAAGAACAAGCGCCTGAAAAGGGGTAAAAATGGCCCAACCTACTGAGGCTAAATTCCGGGAGTAGCAACTTGCACCATTGGAAAAACCGATATAAGGTGTTGATGGGGGGTCCCTCTAAAAGGTTCCACAAGACAATAAATGGGAGAATAAAAAACAATGCTAGCAACCTGATCGCATAGTAGAAATCGAATTCACTCTGCGGAAGGGAGTGATCTGGGTAGGATGTCTACTTCCCACATGCCGCCGGTGAGGGGAAGTGTGGGAGCTACAGGAGCCGTAGCTTGAGCTCAGGCTGCATAAGTCACCAAAGGTATGGATGATGGTATCCCGTTTATGGGCGGGAAATATGAAGTCAGGGGTGGACGTAGCTTCCATGATTTCGTTGTCACAATAGGAGGTGGAAGGATAGGAGGAAGGGAGACCACATGATGTGGTGAGGCTACCTAACTCATCATCATGAGAAGAAATACTAACATGTGCATCGTCACGGGGGATGACGTAAGAACAAGAAGATAAAGGATCTACTTATGTTGAGCCTAGGATGTTTGCTGGAAGGGGGTCAAGAGAAGCAACAGGAGAAGATTCAGAGGGAGCTTCTGTTGAGGGTCTCCAGGATGATGAAAAGTAGAGGATGGTGGCCGCATGCTCTGTCATTTTGACATCAGGGGGGGAATGTCAATAGGAGTGGGTAAATCCTTAGTCTGGCCTACAGCATATTGTGCAAGCATGGGATAACTCTCAAAATACCTCCAAAGAGGCACGATAATGTGTAAGGCAGGGACAATGATGGGAGTAATGGCCACGGAGACCACACAAAGCACAAGGGTGCTTGGTGTGAATAGTCTTGGTGTTCTTGGTTGTGGTCGATGAAGAAGTAGAGGTTTCAGGGACTGTATACTTAGGGAATGCAACATTAACCATGGGCTTGATGCGGGGCAACTTGGGACAAGTATGGGTGGCATGACCAACAACATCACACAAAGCACAGGGCTTTGGAGGTGGAGGAGGTGCAGGGTTAGTTAGGGTAGCTTTGTCCTTTGAGGCCTTTTTGTGAGCTCTGCCCTTCTTACCCGAAGCGGTCGTAACAGGAGTCAGATCCTGTTGAGGTGGCTGAGGCACTATGACAACAGGAGAAGTCAGGGGGACCAGTTGAACCGGGGTCAGAGAAAGATAAGGTTTAGATTGACCTGGCGGGGTGGCGGTTGGAGGATCAAGGTACCAAACCGGGAGCCCAATGGTCAATTTCGGAAGGGAGAGGGTGGCCATGACAGGTTCCGTATAGATGCCTGGTGGAGGGACTAGGAATGGTATCTGACTGGAGGGGTAATGACTAGGTGGGACAACTCCTAGGTTAAGGCCTGGAGGAACCGACCAGGGAGGATAAATAGGCTCATGAGTACCAGCTGAAGGGCTAGGAGGAGGAGGTCCAAGAGGCTGCATCAAAGGGCTAGGAGACAGTTGCGGAGGGTGAGGGGGTTGCTGACTAGCTGAGGCAGGCCTCTTGAGAGAAGCCCGAGACGATTGCATCATGCAAACATTCGATGAGCTGGGATCAAAGATAGGATGAGGAAGGCCAGGGAATGTACCAAGCAAGGAGGAGACCTTGTAGACACCAGGTGAGACACTAGTCCAAGGGTCGATGGTTTGCTTGTTGGCCACCAAAGAGATAGTGGACTCAAGGGAGGTCTGATACTTCAGCTCGTAATACACCAACTGGTCAATGGTGACTATTTTTTCGTTATGGGGGAAGGACATCTTATGATGAACCGTGGAAAGGACAGTAGACATCGCATAAGTGTAGCTGCGACCCAATAGAATGTTGTAATCCAAGGGGGATTCTATGACTTCTACGTCAATGCAAACCATCTTTCTCGCAAGAGTGATATGGAAATTACAGAATAAGTGAATGTGCTTGGAGGCGTGGACTTCCCACGCTCGGAGAGTGATCGTGGAAGGAGCCAATTCAGGAGATCCGAGTTGTTTCCAAACCGAAGCGGACATCACGCAGGTGGATTCCCCCTCATCAATAATGCACCGAGAAATGTTCGCTTTCTGGATCTTGACTGGGATTTGGAAAGCGACGGAAGCAGGGAGAGGAGGATGTTCTGATGGCTCAACATCAAAGACAATCAATCAATTGTCAAAAGGGTCTACAGCGCCCATGGTAGACAGAAGAGATTTTCGTTGTGAAGGGCACGACTGGAGGAGTTCCAGCATTGAAATGGAAGCAGGGGATTGTGCCAAATCATTGACTATGCTATACGAATGGGCGGCTTTTCCAGAAGCAGCATTTTGGCGTAGTGGACCCTTCGGGATCTTTGTATGAACCTCCGCCCTAGGCTGAGAGATATTCAAGGGGCCATTAGGTGTCGAAAGAGGCTCTATAGAGACTGAAGGAGGAAGTTCGGGGATAGATGCAGCAAGAGGCTTGTTGTACTGACGGGACCGAGTCTAAAGATTAATGTCTACGGTTGAAGTTTGATCGGATTTCATCATGAGAATTTGGTCATCGGGGATACCAGACATAAGAGATTGGGTAAGAGTGTGGTATACAGGATGTTGGGTAAAGAGGGGAGGCATGTTGTACCCTGAATACATGCTACCAAGAGGGTAAGATGTGCAGGAGGTGTTGGCCCCCCCCGAGGAAAATCAGAGCCCATGGGAGGTTGAGAAATGATGACACACACATGGCACCAAGGAAAAAGAGACCGAAAAAGGCAGGGAGGTGCAACATCAACTAATTACAATGTCGGAACAAGGGCAGAGAGGTGCAAGATCAATCGATTTCAATGTTTTAGAGTCTTTGCTTGGTGGTGTTAACCAAGCCCTTTTTCTCTTAGGGTGTGTGTGTAAAAGTGTGCAAATTTTAAATTTTAAACCCATAAATTTGTAGAGAAAAAGAAAAAGTGTTTTTGTATAGCTGAAAATAAACCTGCAAATGACAGTATATAGGCCTGCAAAACAGAAAATAAACCGCTAATAATGCAATAATCTAAACCCAAGAAGGTGGGCCTCTCAACAACTAGTCTATAGGTGAGTGAAAAAATTAATCAGAACACACTACAACAGCCAATAGATCTAAGGTTAGAAGGGACAGGGTTCTAAAGGACAAAATATGCTGGCAAATGGTGTAGAAACAACAACAAATCGGAGGAAGAATTGTTGTAAAAAGAGGTGGCGAAAGGCTATCTCCAGGAGGGAAGTGGAGTGCCCCCTAAGGGAAAACCCAAACAAAGCTAATGAGGATATTTGAATGGATAACGAGCTGATCTGAAGTGGATCTGAAAGTGAGGTATCAGATCTAAAAAAGTGGCTGAAAACTCTGAAATTTTAGACAACCTACAACAAAAAATGCTCTTCCACAAAAAATGGAGGGTACTGAAGCCCTAGGGGGCTAGGTTTCCACTTAGTTGAGCGAAAAAGAACAAGTACAGGTCCAAAATGGGCGGAGATGGAGGTCAGAGGCTCAGCAAAACCCAGAAAAATTTCAAAAAAATCCCTGCAGAAAGTCCAGGTCGCAGTTTTTGACCTGTTTTCAGCAGAGGTCGCACTTTTTGGGCTGTAAAGTGTGACTTGGAGGTCCAGGTCGTAGTTTTGGGGCTGAAAAGTGCGACCTGCACTTTCGGCACTCTCGGTGGCAGATTTCAGAAAAATTTGTCGTCTCAGCTGCGGCTGATGTCAATTACCTTTGCAATGGGTCTGAAAACACACTGAAGTTAGAATTTTTATCGTTTTAGGGTTTTATGGGTTAAAAAAAATATCAAGAATAAGAAAAACAAGGGGCTGAAGAGAAATCCTAGGGTTTGAAGCAGCTAGATATGCAAGGATTAAAAAAATACAATGGTCGTAATGGTAAACCCATGTGGAGTCGCCAGTTGTTAGTATGAATCTCGATTAGAGGTGTACGAAAAAAGACCAATTTAGCTGCACATAAAAAACAACCCTAATAGCAGAAACCCTTGCATGCACCCTCTCATGATGGAGAGATGCCACTTCCTCCAGGCTGGGCTCCCATGCACCTGCCGTACTCCCTCAACGGTCCTTCCCATATCCTGGGGACCCACTCGGCCTTCCATGTCCAATATATTCTGGGGCACCTCCTCTTTATCCTTCTGACTACTCCCCTGTCGTTCCAACTCCCTCATCACCCTCTCTTGCCACCTTTTGGTGATCTGCGCCCTCCGATGTGCACGTTTCTCCCTCAACCTCCTTGTGGTTTCAACATCCATTCCCCTAAGTCTCCCCCTCTTCAAATTTCTTGTAGCATTTGTCCCTCGAGCCCTTCCCCCAGCACTGGAGGTTTACGCTTCCATTCTTGATTTCTGGAACTCCATCAGCCCTTCGTCCACCATCAGGGCCTTAATCCATAATGGAATTTCCTTCAGCAACTTCCCTCTTAGTCCGGATCAGAATATAGCTTTTGCTCTAGAGAAATACTGGTAGCACTCCGCTACAAACTCCACAATATACCCATCTAAGGTAGATTCTACCCAGAAATATACAACTCGGCTCAACTCGGTATCCAGCCGTTGAAGGGCCACTAGATCTCCATGCACCCACTTGTGGTTGATCTTATGTGATTTTTCCTTAGTCACTTTGGTCTGCAGTCTTCGCAACTAGCTATAGAGTTCGCTGGGGAACTTTCCCCAAAATATCTCATAGGTATCGCTGGCAGAATCAGAGAACAGAACTAGATTTTTGATCGCCTTCTCTTTTTTACTTCTCAGCTCAGCTTGCTGAGTTATAAACTAGTCCAGGTGGTTATCCCACCATCTCCGTATTTCTCCTTCGAAGATCCTTGATACCATGATCTAGTTCCCCTGGTGAAGTTTATGGTCCCGACAACGGAACCATTTGTTGGCGAGGAAACAGGTCTCACGGGCAAGACCTAGGTTTAGGGATTGGGCCAACAAGGGAGTCCGCTCTAGTCTAGCACCACACCGGAATTTTCACCCTACTCCGAAGAGCAGAGAGTCTCACCCAAGGTGTGCCGCAACCACATGAAGGAGGGGAACAGACCGGTATCAGCAGATGGATCTACAACTCAAATCTAATGTAGAATAATACACATACATAACACTGTATATAGAAGATCTCTTAGAACATCATGCAGATAATAAGTAATTAAAATTTTAAAGTACTACAGGAATCATGCAACGCATTCAAGACATACGATATACCAACAACCTTCAGATATATTAAGAAACATTCAGCAGAATCAAGTTTTACATCACTTGACAAAATGAGCTTCCAGATTCAATTACAAAGGTCCCATAGGACAGAGAGAGATACTATAGCAATACTAGATCTTTGGAGACATAGGAAATACAATGATGTCAAGACCAGGATAGAGCTCTCCTGTGGCGTCTGCTCCTCGGCCTCATTCTACTCTACTCTCTCTCACCTTTTTCTGCTGGGTGATGGCCTATTTATTCACCATCCAGCGCAGCTGTTAGTTTCACCTGTGTTCTCACTCTGCTGATTTCGGCTTCTTCGTGTTGAACAGGAGTTCCACTGTCTGTCCTTTGCCACATCTTTCCTTCATCTGCACTTTTATGTCCCAACATCACCACCTATCTCCTACTCCTTCACAACCTTGGCAGCTCCGCTTCCTATCGTTGTTGCGCCTGCCACATGCCGATCCGCAACCCAAAATCTATCTTCATGCAAAATTCAAAACAAGGGCCCCAACACTCACTAAGAAGAGGCTCCAATACAAGCTAGATCTGAATAGATCTAGTGTTCCACTTACTGCAGCTTACAAAAGCAAGCAAACCCTCACTGGATCTGTGTTGCAGTTGGAAGTAGAAGCTTGGTCTCTAACTAGATAGTGGAAAAAGTAGGACAAATCGCCTCGAAAGGAATTCCTAAACAGGAAACCCTCACAATTCTCTGTTAAACAACCAAGAGAATTTGGACTTTTCTAAGTAGACACAATCCTCTAAAATCAAATAATAATCAACAACCTTCTTAGGCTACCCTCTCCTTCCTTTTATAAGATTAGGGTTTGTAAAACCCTAAACCACCTTCATATATCTAACCCTTTT
Source organism: Pinus albicaulis (assembly GCA_034641835.2). Classification (NCBI taxonomy): domain Eukaryota; kingdom Viridiplantae; phylum Streptophyta; class Pinopsida; order Pinales; family Pinaceae; genus Pinus; species Pinus albicaulis. The sequence goes on along the minus strand of CM076574.1, from coordinate 764,494,694 downwards.
CACATGGAGGACCTCCTTCTAGAACTGTGCTAAGCATCCAGGAGGTTCAATGCATCTGGACTATGTTGTGATTTGGTCCTGTTGACCCAGTCAAATGGCTCAATCCTGTTGTGATTGGGTCTCTATATTAGGAGACCCATTTTCTTCCAAACATAAAATGATAACTACGACACTCCTCGGGATACCAACCCATCAGGTACAAGTAAAAGTGCACCTTTCGCGTCGTTAACCATCTTGAAAGTACCTCTTGATCCCCTTCCAAGAATGCTTAAAGGACCAACCAGGCACGCAGGACATCATTCCAAAGCTGCTCATACTTTAGTATAGTGGATTATTTGGCTCAATCTCCAAAATCCATGTCAGCTTTGGAAGTCCTACAAGCATTCCCAACATAGAGGAAGGCCTTACTTTCCGCATTAGGCGCAATCAACCCATGTAATTCTCGCCTATTTTTTTTTTGTCTAGACAAGGCAGGCCCTATGCTTCCTTCTCTAGTCACTTTCCAGATACCATTTTCAGTTCAAAATATCGCTATACATCGGTGCATTGTGGATGAAGGAGAATCCACGTCCATCATGTCCAAAATAGTTTGGAAAAAATTAGGATCACCTAAATTGAAACTATCTGACATCATTCTTAGAGCGCATGATAGGCACTCATCAGTTCCCATAGGTCTTTATCAAATTCTACCAGTGAACCGGGCTGGTAAAACTGTCCTCATAGACATTAAGGTCTTAGATGTGCAATTATAATACAATATGCTCCTCGAGTAGAGTTACATGTATGCTATGACTGTGGTCGTATCCTCTATTTTTAGGGTGATGATGTTCCCTCATGATGATAGGATCATCACCATCGATCAACACACAGACTACAAAAAGAAATCCATGACCGCTCAATATGTTGTACTATCATACATAGATACGACCATGGAACCACTCAAAAAGTATACATAATTTGGCCGAGGATAATTCAAAACATCTTCTATCCTAGGATCATACCCAAGATACCCCCCTATTATACCAGGGGAAGACGGGTACAAAAACATCTTGTACATACAAGAATAGTTTGCATCATCCTCGTACTCATCCAACCCAACGGATCAAAGAAGTCAAACATAGGCCACACCACATGTCCCAATTTGTGCATTGTGCGATGAACCCGATCACTTGATTGTGCAGTATCTCGAATTAATGGATTTCAACCGTTGGTACCCAATACCACACATTTCAAAAAGTAACTTATCTCGTCATAGAAGGAACATAGGTCGCATCTATTGGAGCAACCATCATGTCCCCACCTCCATCGCCTCTCATCAATGTTCGATTTCATGCAACTTTTCATCGCTGAAAATCCTAACATAGAAAAATCAAACAAAGAATCCAAGGACAACAATACGAATCAAGGGATTTAAGAGAAAAGGACCATATTATATATATCAGAAGAGAGACAGTCACCAGAACAACCAACTCTCCCCCATAACCATCATCAGCCTCAAGTCCAACATTGTGCATTATGTGACGAACATGATCATTTGATCGTGCAATGTGCAGCTTTGGGGTTGTTTCAAATATGGCACCTGGTTAATCTAGTGCACTTCATAGGTTTATGATGCGATCAATATTCTTGTTAGATATGTTAGGATAACCACCATCTACGCCATTGTCCCAATGTTCCTCGATTTTTTTTAGCATTATATTTGCTACACCTGTCCATAACCAATCTCGCCAACTTGGACAAATCGGATTCAGAGTCTGTAGAATGCTAAAAAAATTAGGAGAATGAAGCGACTAGGCCCATCCTCTGCATATCTGAATAAAGGCATCCACCAAAAGGGAAACTTCCCACATCCAACCCCCCTCCACGCCCAGTCCTAGCAAATGTATTGTGTGACGAACATGACCATTTAATCACCCAGTGCCCAGATTTAGTATCATTTTGAACATGGTACACAATCACCCCAGTAATATAAAGGGATTGGAAAATATAAGAGCGTCAGTCTTGTCTAATTTTCCAAGTTAAACACCACGCTCTACATTGCCCTTATTTCTCCTGATTCCGACTAATTCTATACATCATGTGCTCATCCGTCACCAATAATCTAGACGTAGTCAGTTTTGAGTTAAACAACATAGGCAGTCAATAACATTGAGGCCTACCCCCCAATGAGGCCTACCCCCCCGTTGTCCTACCCCCCGTTGTCCCTAGCCACCTAATAATACAAAGGAAACCCCTCACCCCAGTAAGGTAAGAAGCCAATTGAACATCTCATGTGCCCTGTGTGATAAAAAATACCACACGGTCAATCAATGTTGGGATCTTAATAAGTTCACTGATAGTTTTCACATGGTCACACCCATACCTTAAATTCATCTCTCTAATCAAGATAATATCATGTGTTTCTATTGTCGTATTTGCTGGAAATTTCACCACAAAATCAATTATCAATACCTATTAAGGTTAAGAGCAGCTAGAGCAGCATTAGAACAATATATCCAAAGAGAGTCAAATCACACAAATTCTAAGACTAGGAGATGGTATAAACACATAAATGCACATTCTCGTAACCATCCCCCATCATCTTCATCTAACATGATGAGTAGTACTGGATCTCATACCATCTAACATGATGAGTAGTACTGGATCTCCTACCTCTTCATCCAACAAAATCTTCAAATACCGCACAATAATCAAGTCCTCAGCAGGGTTTACACCTTTCTAGTTGGTATACAGAGTGGAATTTTTTCTTCCCAATGAGCATGAAATCCCCAAATTACATGAATCCGTCGAACTTGTCACTGATAATCAACCTTTAGAGCAACGGTTGGTACAATTAGAACTTATCAACGAAAGCCGACGAGAATCTCTCCAACACAACGAGGCTCATAAGAAAAGAGTGAAAGCATCATTAGACCACAACATCAACCCTCACACATTATCCAAGGGGGAGCTAGTCCTCCATAATGATGTTGCAAAAGAAGCCTTAGGACTGGGGAAGTTCGAAACATTGTGGAAGGGTCCTTACATCATCAAACATTGTCTCCTCGAAAGAGCATACATTTTTTTAGAGCCCAATGATACATGCCTAACCAATCCTGTAAATGTTCTCTATCTCAAGAAATTTCACCCATAAGGTGGAAAGCCTCAGTACCCTAGAGTTAAAATGAATGTAACATAAATTTATTATGATGATCACAACCATCATTGAATTGTTCTAAAAATAAACTCTCTTGTGTCACAGATGGGTCATTCGCCCATCTACTATTTTGGATTCACTTATGGACCTTCTCTATGGTCACAAAATTTAGCCACAGCTGCCTAGGCCATATACTCTCCTAATCGATCACCATTCCTTGCCAACGAAGTATGTATCAGGTGAGCCAAAAACAATTAAGAAGAACATGATGTAGTCATTAGGTTATTGAGCTTTGCCTCCAACCAAGGCATCAACCATTTACATGAATTTCTTGATTCCCAGTTAGTCGTATCGCAGTTAAACAAAACCTTTCAAGTACGAGATTAACGCCGGTTTAGGAATTACCTGCATGCATGATAAGTGGTTTGCCACTTTGATCACATTACATTTACACATTTACCAAGAGATCAAGATCAGGTATCCAATCGCATAGCTAATCATATCATAGACTGGAATGCATCTCATATAAATCATCAACCATAAATAAAAATCTTATCATAGGGATAAAATCCATCATAAGTACATAACATCCATCATAAACATATAAAAACATATAAAACTATCCATAGACACATCGTAAGAGCCGCCAAAATACATCTCGCATAAATACATAAATTTTTTTGTAAAAAACAAGTCATTGACTATCACGTCAGTTAAATAATATACATATCACCAACACAGGGAAACATACTCATAATGGGTGCTTTCCCTGATCGTACAATATCTATAGGGTGAACCCCACCCGGTGGACCCTTCAGACCTATGTGAGCACCTGGCGCCAGTATAGGAGCAGCAAATGTGGCAGCAAGTGCTGCTCGACGCAAATTTGGGCAAAGCGCCCTCTTCTGAGCCATCACTATCTCCAACCATATATCAGCGAGGTTTTCAAAACCCCTGGTCAGTAAACCCTGAGTCAGCCTCTCTAGCCGACTCCATGAATCTTCCAAATCCATAGTATGAGCATCTACCTCCTTGGCCTATGTCACAACATCCGTAACTCAGGCCTCAAAAGTAGCCAGCTGACGCTCGACATCAGCCACCTATGCCTCTATTTCCTCTGCACGCAAGAAGAGCACAGCATCCCCACTAGCATTTGCAACGAAATTACCCCCACTTAGGGACCTCTAGCACTAACCCATCCCCCGAGTCAGGCTTGACCCATCTTAGGTGGATCCCTCCTGCTAGGCTCATAGCCTACCAAGCGAGTGGTGGGATGCCCTGTCAGCCCCATATCTACAAAGGAAACCAAATACAATATCAGTGCCACCATCAAAGATATATATGTGTGTGTGTGTGTGTGTGTGTGTGTGTGTGTGTGTGTATGTATGTATGTATGTATGTATGTATATACAAAAATTATAACTCTCAAATGCAAAAAAACATGAAAGGTCATACCTCTCCGTCCCGATGCATAGTCAGGAGGGAGACCCATGTCCAGATCCCCTAGGAAATCCATCCTTGCATAAGAAATCTCAAGGAATAGTTGTGGGTTTGAATCAAACCACACATCGACCATCGTGTCCCAATACCTTCCTGCCTCACCCCCACCACTGCGAGGCATCACAGGTTCCGATTGTCACATCCGAGGATCCCTCAGAGGGCTCAAAGGCACTGCCAAAATGGGTCATAGCATCACAATATGCTCATACATGACGCTGCAAAGAATTCTCGAATACACAAAATTCTTCACTGAACCCCTCTGTGATTTTTCTAGCTAAGTGACCATTTATTGATAAGCATAACAACCCCAATCAATAGAATGACCATCCTGTATTCGACGAAGCCTCGCAATATGCGGTCCTAGTACTCATTGGGTCGATGTTGACCCAAATAGTTGAACAATCATAACTAGAGTTGCTTGCTTAGCGAAATCAGTAATAAATATCACTTTAACACAACCTTGTGTAATGGGGTTAGGACCACAGTGCCCTACCTCCTCAACGTAATAATGAATGTTCACTCCCCCAGGAGAGAGCGGATATGGGAGTGCCTCCCCCTAAGGCAAGAATTCTGTCACAAAATAGATATTGATTTCAGGTTGGATCATCACATCTCTCTAGCACAGTACCATAACACGACGTTGTCTATTCAAACATTGGACGAGGTAGCGTAAAAATGCATCCTGAGATCTCATTATGTTTCTCTCCAAGAACTTGAGAAATCCATATCGAGCTAGTGTCTCTCAATCACATGGGTTTTGGGCTATTGTTGTGCGTAAATCAGGCCAATCCCGCTCTCTCCACAACATCCTACCACCAAGGAAACACCAAAAATGTCAATTTTTACACAAAGACCATAAGATTCATTCAAAAATGACATCCCTGTGCCTTACATCCATCTCTCCACGCTGAAATCGTGCATGTGCCAAACACAAGCATGTGGCAAAATGCGCAAAGGGAAACCCTTTGCATAGAGACCACATGCACCATATTGGATCACCCGCATGGTACTGCCCAAAAATTGACATAAAATCCATTCAATATCACACTTGTATGACCCACACATACATGAAAATGACAAAAATAAGTAACAAGAGGTTTTAACTCGTACCTGACTCCATCGACGTGAATCCCAAGTGCTCTGGCTGACCGCAACTGCAATAAAATATCTAGAGGATGGTTTTGCTCTGACCTCGAACACTCAGAAAGAGAAAATGACTTTAAAATGGGCCATATTAAACTATGTATCACCCTTTTTACCATTTTCAAAAGCCCATAACTGGAGCTCAAAGTATCCAATCACAAAACCGCGAGAAACATAGTGATCAACACTTCATCATGTTCAATCTTGACCTCATAAATACAGGTTTCATATAAATTCATTTTCGGGCCCAACGCCCACCCCCTCCATACTACATTTCAGGTGTACTTTCTCTTATTTCTTTAAATTGAATTTATTTCAAAATATTTGTACGAAATAATTCTTTTACTTGGGGTATTGGCTATATATGTTGTAGCACACCAAATCACTATATGTCCGAGACAAAAAAAAGTACAAGAGAAAGTATCATTCTATCCTTAGCATGATAGGCTTCCCTAAAAATATTTGCATATCATGATATAATTTCCTCATGAGAATAAAACCATAGGTTTCATTCACCCAACCATGTTTATCATCACCCCAACTTGCACATGATAAACACCCTTATCGGTCGGTAGAGCCACACCTTTCATGGAATCCATAACTCATGTAGACCATACGTCAATATCTGGAGCCATGGCCACAAAATTCGGCCTGGAAACCATTTCATGTTCGTACATCCATGAACATACATCAATTAGTTTTACTCATCGCATGTGAAAACCATATTCCCAGGCCACCATTGTCTACAAGAGGATCACCCATAACACATCACCACATTTCACTTTTGATCTATCACACACTCATAAGCATAGACCATCTATGACAATTTCATCCACCTAATCACTCTCGCACCGATACCAACCAATGGGTCCCCCAACCTCAACAAAACACCCTCCTCACATCACTGTGCAGGATCATTCATGTCAATGTGGCACTCGTCTATGTGCTTGTACATCCAAACCACTTTCATATTCTTTTGGAAATGGTACAAAGATTCTTTTAGGAGAAAACTTCCACACATCCATTCACATTTCTTACCTACACAACCATCAAGTTGTGATAAGATCCTCTAAATATCCAACTGTCATACTCCTTCATGGAGAGTCTTATTGCTTTCTTGGACGTCATGAATGATGTTGTTGTTGTCTTGAACCTACTATTTGAAATCAATGACATATTTTTGTCATCAATGAAAATATTATGTACAAAAAATGGAATTAAACATACAATCATATCAAAAAAAATTAATTGGAGTCTTTGCTAAGGTCTATAGCAACCTTAAAATATCAAATTCCTTCTACATAGTTCAAGGGGAACTCTCCCGCTTACATTCTTATGCAAGTATTTTTAGCTTCAAGGTATCAATTTGTTTTCTTCTTCATGAGCTTAACAACTCTGATACAATTTTTTAGCACACACAACCCTCTAGTCCTTCATTAGAGTTATGGTTATGGGACATAGCATTTTCTCTAAAACATTATATCAAATAATTTCCACATTATTAATTATCCATAAAAACACATTTTGTTGAGGCATTTCCTCAATTAATTAATTTGTGTGCACTTTTTATTTCTTTTAAACCCTAATATCCCAGAATATATCTTAGAAATCACAGAAAACCGTAATCTGAAAGTTCATGTGCCTTGGAATATTTTTTTGTCTGGTCCATGTTTCACAGTACTGAACCTCTGAGAGATAAATTTATGAAAAGAATGCCAAGATTTGTCCAAAAGAAAATAATTGGTGACTTAGAAATATCTACGTGTTGAATCTCCGAGAAATGCACGCACTACTATCTTTTCTAATTTGGGCGATTTCTGGTTGCTAGTGACAAGGCAAATGCATGATTAACCTATGCAGATAACGGTATAACGTTATTGTTATAGAAAAAAAAAACTGTTGCTGTGAGCAATGCTTTTCAAATTTCGTTTTAGATTCAGTGGATTATGTACACACTTTAGTAAACCGCTCAAAGCTCGTTATATATTTGGGTTAATCTTCTTCTCATCACTATAGATCAAAGAAATATACAACATGCTGAAAATTACAATGTTCAGAGATAGAGATTAGCAGTGAGAAGCATATATCTTGCAGAAATAAGTGTGATTCAGACCAATTATTAACCTCCTAATTTCACATTAAATCCAATTATGATATAAAGACTGGGAAGTGTATGGTCCGTACATAGAACTAAATTATGTAAAAAAATATACAACATGCAGAAAAGCAAGGTGCAGATCACCTTCGAATGACATAATTATAAAAAAGTGATCATAGTTGACAATTCCAGTACATAACAAGAACATTATGCTGCTTTACTGTAATTCATTCGTTTGCTGAACAAATTAGTACCAAAGTCTTTTTTATGAAATTAGAAGAAACTAATAAGCTACGACACTCCCCCAACGCAGAGAATAATAGATTGCACTAACAAAGTGATGATGATGAGATCATTAAGCGAATGGTAGAACATTATAAAGACCACTAGGAAAGAAGCATGATGTGTGTATCAATCTTTCAGGGCATCGCACTCAACATGTTTCTTTGCGTTCTTTTTCATTTGCAAATAATCATTTCCTCCACGTTCCTCTTCCCAGGCAAGAGAACTAGCCAATTTAGACTGAGCATTGCCAATTCTGTAAGTGCAATATATAAGTACACTACCCTTTTTTGTAAGCTCCTGGTTAGCTATCATTTCACAAGTATACCCCTGCGGACAAACTGGTTTGGTCCATGTAGATTGACACGCGCCAGCATTGACATTGACATGAACTGCAATAGAGAATATCATAGGCCTGAAACAAGTTAATACCCTCTCCACCAAAGTTTCCAGATCACAATCCTTAGGATCATAACCCATGGCTTCAAAACTTGCATAACTGAAACCATCTTCCGGAGTTACATGAATTGTAGATAAAGCCGGTCCTTCAATAGAATTCATGGAGTACCCGCATGGATCAAAATCAAAATCACAGATTTTCGCGTGAGGAAGAATTTTCGATATACCGGATTTATGTGTCATTTCTGCCGCTGAATTACAATGATCCTTGTAAAACAAAGAAGCCCGCTCGCGGTCCAGATGGGTCATGCACATCTCCAGTGTATAAACTGGGTGAGACGCACACTCTGATGCAGAAGCCGTGTAGATATGCCAGTTGTAAGACGTTGCAGAATTTCCCATAACATAAGCCATGCTACCAAACCCAAGAGCTCCAAAGTACTTATCCAGATATGAGACTTCCTCACAAAAGCTTCGATGAGGAAATGACTGTGCTCCTGGATGGATGAATGTTCCACGACTGTATTTAACATTTTTAACAGAGAGAGACAGGCTGGTTGCATTGCTTAATATCAGGGGAATGGAAAGCAGCAACTTGGTCGTCCCGCAGGTTTTGAGAATGATCTTCAATGGGTAAACAAAGAGACTCGACTCTGACAAGAGATATGAATCTAAATGTTCATTACAGAGCTCAGAAACTATTTTGCATTCAGCTGAGTTGAGTATTTCATCCAATTGGGCTCGAGTGAGTGCCCTAAGGCCCCTGCCCTCATCTGTTTCATTAAAAAATGAAGATGCAAGAAACTCAATCTCTAACCGTTTTTCAAATCCTTCGAAGCCAATTGCAGTTGCAGTCGTCGGGCCGGCAACCACTTCTTCACAAGCCATATCCATTTTAAATTGCAGCAGAGATGGAATGCAAAACAAGGTAGTTTTTCAAAGCGTTGAGGGAGAAATTAGCGCTACAGTGGTGTAAAAAACTCGCAGTAAAGTTGCAGATTCCTAAGCCCACAGTTCCTACTCTAAGAATACCCCAAGAAATTATTAGGATGGTTCTCGGACGCACTGCACAGAAATGCAAACCAAAACCACATTTCAGATTCCGTACAAAAGAATATTCTACATCAAATGACATAAGCAAAGTATTAAAACAAAGATCCTAATGAAAATTATTCAATATTTCTCCATATCTCTATAGATTCAGTAACAGTATTTGGTATTAAAGATATATGCAATCTATAATTGCAGCTAAATGAGTAAAACAAAAAAGCTTGGATTGATACATTCCTAGCAGAGAGAGAAAGAAAGAAAAATTACGTTGGAGTATGCAGCACTATGGAATTTCTGGATGCCACCGCGAGGTCGAATGTCTTCAGTCTTGTAGCCCAATGGAGTTTCGTAATGCGAATAATTACGATTACACTTCTTCCTCCCACCTTTTGCGTCCATCACATTAACATTCACCCTTTCTGAATTAACACAAAACAAGCCACATCAGGGAGAAGCCAAAGTTTTAGAAAGTATGGCACCTAAATAACAATGACAAACTGAGAGAAAAGAGTACATATTGAAAGTGCGACCTTAATAAAACAAAATAGATGTAAGATGAGCATCAAAGTTGTCCAAAACTTCAAATAAGAAGGTCCAGAAACAATAAAACCCGCAAGAAAACCCTAGTAAAAAAGAGGAATGAAGATGTACTTTCACAAAGATTCACTTGACGAAATGGAACACGGGAATTCACATTGAAATGTCAATCTCCCAATATATAGAGGCCGGGAACATTTGAGCCGACGGAAGGATCTATATTGACATAGACCGGCAGCTAATAGCGTAACGGGACCGTTTACACAGGATTCTGCACGTTAGAGGTTTTGCCGAGTGGCAGTCACTTATTTAGTTATACATATTTCTCAATCTATAAATCCATTAATTTGCGGTTAGTTTTAAATAAGTACATTATAATTTAGGGGTTAGCAATATATAGACAGACCACATAATAGGTTTATGGTAATTAGGGGTGGGCAATATATAAAGAGAGACCGCATAATGGGTTTATGGCTAACCATAGAAGATCATAAACTCTTAAATTTAAAAAAAAAATAAACTCAATTTATTTAATTTAGAAATATTGTAAATTATGAAGCCCGATAATGAGCATTTTATCTACGGAAAATGGTAGTGGTTTTCCACTCATAAAATTGGAGTTGTAATTGATTTTCTAGATATTTTGTATATTTTGTATATTTATTTATCTGAAAAAAATGATAATATTATGTTGAAATTTAGATATAAAATTATATTATTATAAAAAGATAAAATATTAATGTAAAGATAAATTTGTATTATTGTTAAATGATTTTAAGTATGTTCCATTATTTATACTTAATTTATGTTATTGATATTTATTATTTAATTATTATTAAGGTTAGGAAGATATTTTAATTGAAATTAGTCTATGTTTTTAAGGTTAGTAGCCAGAGTGGCAAATAGGGCTAGTTACCAAAAGTAGGAAATAGGGCTTTTGTTCAAATAATGATCAACCTAGGAAATATTGTTTTTGATGAAAATAGTATTGAGGTGGTATATTTTATTTCTTACATGTTACACTAACAAGACCCTAAGCTCTCATCATTCTTATTTTTTTGTACACTAAAGAACTTTTATAAGTTGAATTGGATCTCAGAAGCTCTGTCTGTTTTGTGTGCACTATTAAGACCCTAAACTCTCATCATTTTTTGTACACTGAAGAACTTATATGAAGTTGAATGGGGATCTCAAACTCATCATTTTTTGTTTTTAGAGTGAAAGAACTTTTATAATTTGAGGATCTCTGAATTGGTAGGCAATAAATAACAAGGGGTGATTACAGCATAAAACTTGGTTATTTATCTAAGTTGCAATTTCTTGATCATGTTTTTGATATTATGGTTGTAGTCAAAACTAAGGATGGTTTAGGCTCCACCTAACGGTATATTGTTCATGTTACTGATTCTAAATGATATAGTATTAGCTTGGTAAATTTTTCAAAATACAAACAAGATTGAGCCTCGAAGGTGTACTTAGTGTAAGGAAAATGCGAAGGCTACCACTTATCACTTCTTCTCTTGTCTTTTCCCTAAGTAGGTTTGGAATCATATGGAATTTTCATTAGGTTTACTGAATTTGTGACAGAAAGTGATTACATATGAATTTCGAGGAATGCCTTATAAGAAGAAAATTGAAGTATTTTAGAGTAGCGCCCTTCATAGCCACTTGGAGGATTTTTATTACCCACAACTCTAGTTTATTTGAAGATACATCAATCCCATATTTTCAAATATTTTCCTAATTACTAGCTTTGTTGCTAATTTACAAGCCTAATGTGAGTATAGAGAAGTGATTATGTGAGAGAAAACTTTTCTTGGGTAAGACAACCTTGGAGTTTCTTTGATGGGGCCTGTCAAGGATCGAGAAAAACTTGTGGTTTTGGGTTTGTGTTATTTCTACGAGATTCTCATTGTCGTACCACAAAGACTAATCTAGGAAAGTGAACATATAATGTTTGGGAATTCAAGTCTTTATTTTTCCTTGTGAAAATAGCACTTAACAAATAAATTCGTAGACTACACATTTTGGGGATTCATCTCTCACTATAAATTGGATGCAAGAGTAGCTTCATATCCATAGTACTAGTTCATCCCTTTTCGCTAAGTATTTGAAGGAAATTTCAAGACATTCCTACGAGGTATCTTTCAAGGTTATATACTATGAGCATAATATTAAGGTTGACACCCTTTCTAAATATGGCTTACTGTTGACGAAAAATCAAATGATTGAAGATGAATATTAGTGGGAGATTTTAGTCTCCTCAAAATTTGATAATGATTTTTGAGCCTTTTTTTTTTGAGCATGTGTGTGTAAGTGAGTGAGCTTTGATGTTTTTTATGCTCTCTTTTTTTCCTTTAGACTTTGATTGAATTACTCGATAGTGTTTCGATGAAATGTAATGTAATTACTTGCAACATGTTTATTTCAAGATTATCTTCCTTGTGAATGGCGAGTAGAATTATAAGTACTTTAGTGATATGTACTAAATTTAGTATAACTTTGAATTATGTGTAACATGCATTGTGTGGAATGTATTTTTTATTCTCCTTGAATGTAAAATACTTCTATTTTTTAGAAAGAAAAAAAACAAACAAACTTATGTATGTCCCTTGGTATTAACTCCATATATAAATCTAAAAACCAATATTCCATTACATTTAACTTATGTATGTTCCTTGTTCTTAATTGCATATACAAATCTAAAGACCAAAATTCCATTACATGTAACTTATAATTCTAAAAAAATTAATAGTAAATAAAGTAAAATAAAAATAAAACTCCCTTTTAAATATTTATTATCATGCATGTACGTGATAATTTCCATATTGACCCAAACTCTATCAACATACTGATTTTCATCTATCATGATACTTTATGGGTGGAAAAATTCGATGAATCAACTTGAGAAATTGGGGTCTATAATCGTCTAGGTCCATTTTCAAGCATCAAACAATGTTTTTCATGGTGCAAGGCCCAAAACATGTGCCCATGGCTCTAGTATTGATAATTCTAGGGTGATTGGGATTCGTGAGGGGACATTATATAGACTCTTTACACCTTTATCTCAATCCCTAGTTCACTTGGATGTGAACCCTTCCAAACTATGGCATAGAATGTATGGACACCTCCATTACAAGATTTTTGGATCTCTAAATCAAATTTTCAATGGCATCCCCTAATTTAAGGAAGAAAATGAACGGATTTCTAAGGGTTGTGCTCTAGAAAAGCATTAGGGGAATTTTGAGGTCTAAAATGGGTCTCCTAAGAAAAATGTACAACCAAAATAAAATTTATAATAACCAATAGGATTCGAGATGATGATGCCAACCATGGGGGATGATTCACCCTTTTTGGAGTAAAAAAGTAAAAACATTAAAAAACAATAAAATAATAAAACTATTTTTTCAACTCATATTTTCAACATATCTCCCTAAGGTTTTACTCAAATTTCGAGCAGGAGTACTCGTTGGATGAAAAATTTAATTCCTCATCCAAGGAGTACCCATGTTGCATACTTTTGATGGATTGTACTACACAAAAAATGAAAAATACATGAAAAAATGTGATTGCAATCACCCTTTTTTTTTTTTTTTTTTTCATATAGTGGGGTCCATCAAAAGTACACAACGTGGGTAATCCTTGGATGGGTAATCAAATTTTGCATCCAATGAATGTTTCCGTTCAAAATTTGAGTAAACCCATAGGGAGATACGCTGAAAATACGAGTTGAAAAATAGTTTTTTTCTTTTTTCCCTCTAAATTTTGATGATGTAATCTAGTCTTATTTTATTATTTCCACTGTTATTTTATAATTTCCTTAGAGACCCATTTTAGACCTCAAAATTCCCCTAATGAACATAAAAAATACATTTACAAAATGTGATACTAGATCTGAGGAAGTTTTGGATCTCATACACTTTGATGTGTGTGGACCTATGGTAGTAAAATATCTTGTTGGAAATAAATATCATGTGACCTTCATTGATTATTTCTCAAGGAAGACTAGGTTATACCTTCTCAAGAATAAAGAAAATATTTCAAGAATTTAAGAACATGAAGTGGAGAATATGACTGAAAGAAAGATCAAGATTCTAAGATATGATAATGGTGGAGAATATACCTCCAAAGAAGTGATCAAATTTTTCAAGGAAGTAGGGATTAAGAGGGAGATCATTGTTCATTATAATCCTAAACAGAATGGTGCAGTCGAAAGGAAGAGTAGGACAATTGAAAAATGTGTCATGACCAATATCTCCCTCAATTCCATTAAGGAGAAGCATGTATGACAATTTTTTACTTGTAGAACCGAAGTCGTCATAATGTTATTAAAATCATGACTCTAGAAGAATAATTTACAGGAAATAAGCCAAGTGTGGATCATGTTCGAATATTTGGGTGTTTGGTTTATATTCATATACTGAAGGACGAAGGAAGAACTTGGATCCTGCTAGTATAAAGGACATCTTTGTTGGGTATAGTGCTTCATCACAATCTTAACTGGTCTATATCAGGGAAGATTATTAGATTGATGTGAGCATGGATGTCATATTTGATGAAATTATAGATTACAATAAATCAAATCATGTTCCATTTGACTCATGAAGAAGACATACCTATCTTTGAGTATATGTCAAAGGAAAATGATGGTCAATATTTGACATCCACTAAAGACAATGTTGAAGGTCCTAGTGAGTCGGTGCAACAAGTAATTGTTCCTAAAATTCGAAAGAGGCATGCTTGGTTGAGAAATAATCTACAAGAGGCTCACGGACACGCTCTAAAGGGGACCTTACAAAAAGTAAAAGACCGAAAATGTATTCTAGATATGCCGCATATATGAAGATACTCATTGATTTTGAACCTTCCTCCTATGAAGATGCAACTAAGCATCAAGAGTGGAGGAATGTGATGCAAGAAGAATATCAAGAAATTATGAATAATGATTTCTGAAAAATCATTCCTATACCAAGTGACAAATGAATAGTTTCTTCAAAATGGATATATAAGATAAATCGTGTTTTAGATGGGAGAATTGATAAATACAAAGCAAGGTTTGTAGCAAGAGGCTTCACATAGAAAGAAAACATTGATCATGATGATACTTTTGCTCCTAAAATATATATATAAAATAATAAATTACTTATTTCTTTCGATACTACTATGGGATAGAATACCCATAAAATGGATGTTAAGACAAATTTTCTGAATGGGACTATTGATGGAGAGGTTTACAATGAGAAACCTTAAGGATTTGAATTGAATTAGAGGGAGACTGATATCTACAAACTGAATAAATATCTATATGGATTAAAGAAAGCACCTAGAGCTTGGTATGCAAGAATGGATGCATACCTATTAAGGCTTGGTTTGCCAAGAGTTTTGTAGATTCTAACCTATACATCAAGTTAGTCCAAAGTGAACCAGTATCGAAACTACACAATGGTCAAACAACGAAGTATAATAATATTGCAACTGTAATGCCAAATCGATGCTACCAATAGTTCTTAATGGTGAAGGTAGCAATGAATATAATGGCATGGAGTGATACTACGTAGCTCCAGATGTATGGCATACAAAGGATGCAGGTTATGTGGCACAGAGGTGGCATGGTTATGTGGCATGTATTTTCAACAAAATACCACTGTTGTAGTTTGTTACACTATTTACCATATATTCAACCCGAATACCCATTCGAATATGCCATGTAATAAATACAAAGCACCAAATTAAAATCCAATTTTTTATATGGTTATACCATATGAATATATATGCGCCAATACCATATATTCATAACTATTGCACTATGTGTATAATGTTAATTGCACCAAAACACAAAAATATGCCTTTTTTTCAAAGTAGGTATGAGAGATCTGCAAGTTTCACCCTGGGACCTTTCTATGACACTGTAAAATGTTTACCAATGTGTTAGAAGCTAGAGAGATGTACAGTGAGCCAGAAAGCTATGTTTTATTTCTCCGTACAAATGCTCTTTTGAGCATAACTTTGCCATCCTTGGGCCTTTTTGAGAACGAAGAGTTGCATTGGAGAGAAGAGGCTAAGGCCTACATGTTGACAATAGCCATGAGTGTTTCCGTGTAGAGTCATATTGATGAGAATGTATGTAAACATCCTTTTTTAGCATTCCTAATATGGCAGACACCCATTGGAAGCAAACCCAAAGACGTAGTCCACGAGGTACGGACTTCGTCATCAATGTTTGTTGTGTTTGCGTATGTTATTGTTGTTATTCATGCTTGTGTTTCAGTTATGGAGTGTATGTTTAAGGCACTTTAATAATTCAATATCTCTCATTCATTTACATAAAAGGAAACTTAATTAATGTTCAAAAATTTTGCGCAAATAATCAATCCTATGTGTTTTCAGATCATATTTTGGTCATATTAGGTTGATAATGTATAAGTAGGATATTTTCTAATATGGATGTTGACAAGATCCAGGTTGCGATGTGGGGAAGGGAAACTTGAAGAGACAAATCCTAAGATTGGAAAGAGGAAATTCACTCGAAAGATGGTAGGTTCAAATGAAGTAGAAGCTCCTGATCCGAAGACCGATGAGAAATTTCACCAAATGTTCCTTAATATGCAATGGATGATTGCAGAGCTTTATGAATACAAGACTACTAGAGATGTAGCTTCATATTCTAAAGGCCCAAAGTAGAAGAGGGGTGAAATTAAAGCTAGTGCCGCAATCAAAAAAGATTTGTCATCTTACTCTGGAGACGAAATGAATATAACTGCTATGGTTCTGACGGGTAATCCTTTTGAATCTAGTTTTAGTTCTACTTTTTCTGCATCTTCTTCAAAATATAATAATGTGGTTGAGGAAAAGAAGAGAATTTAACTTTTTTGCGTAAGGATAATATCCAATCACACTAAAATTGAAACATTATTAAACAATGGATCACAAGAATACTTAATATCTGAGAAATTAGTAAAGTAATTTGGATGGAAAACTAAAGATCATCCAAAACCTTACCCTTTAGGATGGTTAAAGGAAAACACTCAGATGCATGTCAAAAAATAGTGTCGATTAAGGTTTGCAATCACAACTAATTTCGTTGATGAAGTTGATTTAGACGTGATTCCTTTGGATATATGTGGATTTGTGTTGGGTATTCGTTATCTTTATGATCGAGATTCCATAATTTATAGAAAGGAGAATAAGTAGCATCTCTTTAAATATGCAATTGAATATTTTATCACAGCACACAAACATAAGACAAATTTGGATTTAATCAATGTTAGTCAATTGAAAAGACTCATATGTTCAAGTAAAAAGTATGTTCTCATGTTTCTTAAGGAAAAACCTAAAGATAAGTACGATTTTTTTCAAGGATGTGATTCTTAGTTTAAGGACAAATTTATTGAAATAGTAGATTCCTATACAAAATTGTTTAAAGAACCAAAAATTCTACCTCAAAAACGAGAAATACAACATGACATTCAATTACAATATGATGCTCCACTTTCAAACATTGGCATGTATCGTATGTTGGTCATAGAAAATGAAGAAATTAAGAAACAAATTCATGAATTGGTTGATAAAGGCATTATTCGACCTAGTTCTTCTCTATGTGGATCATCGATCATTTTAGTGCCTAAGAAAGATAAAACTTGGAGAATGTGTGTTGATTTTAGAGCTTTAAATAAAATCACCATTAAGAATAGGTATCATCTTCCAAGAATATATGATTTTCTTGATTAGTTAAAGAATGTTGTTTACTTTACAAAATTGGATTTAAGAAGTGGTTATCATGAGATTTGTATTACTTTATGAATGGTTGGTTATGTTGTTTGGTTTATGCAATGCTCCAAAAACTTTTATGAGAGTCATGAATGATTTTTTTCATTTTTTTATTGATAAGTTGTTCATATTATATCTAGATGATAAAATAGAAATGAGAAATAAAATTCCTCCAATACTGAAATCCACCCATGAAAATTCTAACTTCCGTCACATTTTGTGGCCTTGTCCACTTAACCATCACATAAATCTTAGTTGGATCTATTTTAAGATGACCACGTCCAACTACGTAACAAAGATAAAATAAGGAAGTTTTTTCCAAATTCACACTTAGAAATCATGATATACAATTTCTCTCTTTGCAAAACATCAAAAAATAGTTTAACATGCTTTGTATGTTCTTCCAAAATTTAACTGAAAATAAGAATACCATCGAGATACACTATGAAAAACTTATCAATAAAGGACGAAAATCATCATTCATCACTCTCATAAAAGTTGTTTGAACATTCCATAAACCAAACGACATAACTGACCATTCATAAATCCCATGTCTAGTCTTAAATGCAGCTTTCCAGATATCATCCTCTCCAATACGAATATGATGATAACCATTTCTTAAATCCAGTTTTGTAAAGTAAAAAACATTATTTAATTGATCAAGAAAATCATCTATTCTTGGAAGAGGATACATGTTCTTAATGGTGACTTTCTTTAAAGCTCTAAAATCAACACACATTCTCCAAGTTTTATATTTCTTGTGCATTAAAATGACTGGTGATCCACATGGAGAAGAACTAGTTCAAATAAAGCCTTTATCAACCAATTCCTGAATTTGTTTCTTAATTTCTTCATTTTCTATGACCAACATATGATACATGCCAGCGTTCAGAAGAGGATCATCATATTGTATTTGAATCTCATGTTGTATTTCTCATTTTCGAAGTAGACTTTTTGGTTCTTTAAAAAATTATGTATAGGAATCAACTATTTCAACCAATTTTTCCTTAAAATGAGAATCACATCCTTGAAAAGCATCATACTTGTCTTTAGGTTTTTCCTTAAAAAACATGAGAGCATACTTTTTACTTCAGCTTATGAGTCTTTTCAGTTTACTAACATTGATTAAATCCAAGTTTGTATTCAGTTTGTGTGCCCTGAAAAAATTTTCAATTCCATGTTTAAAGAGATGATACTTTTGCTCCTTTCTATAAAACATGGCATCTCGATCATTAAGATAAGGACTACCCAACACAACTCCACAAATATCAAAAGTAATCACATCTAAATTAACTTCATCAACGAAATTAGTTGTGATTTCAAACAGTAATCGACACTATATTTTGACATGAATCTCAATGTTTTCCTTTAACCATCCTAAAGGGTAATATTTTGGATTATATTTAGTTTCCAATCCCAATGTCTTTACTAATTTCTCATATATTAAGTGTGCTTGTGATCCACTCTCAAATAATGTATCAATTTAGTGTGCTTCGATATTATCCTTATGTGAAAAAACTCAATTGTATTATTTTCCTCAACCAAATTATTATATTTTGAAGAAGATGTAGAACAAGTAGAACTAAAACTAGCTTCAGAAGGATTACCTCTCAGAGCCATAGAGGTTATCTTCATTTCGTGTCCAGAGTAGGATCCCAGTTCTTGTTGGACTACAACACTATTTTTCATTTCACCCTTCTTCTTAAGGGAATTCTTTAGCTTGAGTTCTGGATGAAGCTTCCAACACTTGGAGTCATCATGTCCAAACCTCTGACAATTTGTACAAGTAGGCCTTTCTCCTTTCTTCTTGGTTGTTGTTGATTTCTTCACCTTTGATTTTCTCTTCCCTTTGTTGTATTTAAAGCCTTTTTTTTTTTATGAATGCTTCAATGGATTCTTTGAAAACTCAAAAGGTATGCCACCTGATTCAACATGAATGGCTTGCACACATACTTCATCAGATTCAATTGCATTAGACATAGGAAATGTATGTTGAAAATAAGAATGCAAACTTCCAATATACTTTAACAAAGTTTCACGTGTGTTCAATGGAATGTTAAGTGCTAATGCCTTCTTCCTAAATCCTATGTAAAGCCTTGCAAACTATGTCCTTTACTTTGCCTTAAATGCTTATCCATTACAACATCGTTAGAAATATCTCCCTGAGTACTACAAGATTTTTTGCATGACCCTGTCTACGGCTACAGGCATGTCGCGGACCTAAAAAAAAATGGTCATTTAGGGGTTCAAAAATGCTAAAAATAGTAAATGCTGCTATAAAAAAGAAAAATGATGAAACCGACTAGAGGTCTAGGTGGTGTAGGTAGGTGGCCACCTGGAGCATTCCTCCCCCCTTAGGAAACAATGGTCCCCATTGGTACAGAGCCTCCATGAGGTGAGGAAATTTCTGTTGAATCTATTCCTTGGTGAACCACTTGCCTTGGTGAAGGAGTTGGCCTAATTTAACAACTCGATATAGATGGATCCTCTATCGGTGGGTGTTCTTGATTTGTGTCCATGATCCGATAAGTTAGGGCATGTTCCATGGAGTTTGGGTTTAACTATCTTGGTGTGATTTTTTCTACAATGTCGAATGTGTCTAGGTGGAAACTAATATCAAAGGGGGGAGATTGTTGGACATTGGGTTCAACACTCCCCATGTGTTTTGGGACATGGACTAACTGTCTCTCATGGATCCTAACTCTAGAGACTGTAGCCGAGACTAATGCCTGTGGGTTTTAGTATAACGACAATCATGATTCCAACAAACACTGGATGCAGACCAAGGAATAGTGGAATACTGAAATCAAATGAATTTCTCCCTAGACACTTGGTGATGGTTAATGGCATGTATCTGAGTGAGTGAAGATTGTGGTGGGTCCCAGTGAGATGCTCCTTCTCAAAATGTAGCTAAAATTTATCGCCCACCTAGAACTTGTGTGACACTTGATGTTGATCATGTCTCTGCTTGTACTTATCATTTGATCTATCCAACATTTCATGGACATGTTGGCGAATGTGTTGAATGCACTCAATGAAGTTGTTAAACTTGTCGGATTTTGACTAAAGATGAGCCCTATCTACCTAAGTAGCTGAAAATCATATGGCCACATCAATGGTACATAGTGGCTAAAATCCCAAGCCCACATAAAAGGGGCTATGGCTAGTTGAGCTACGGAGATCCTATTTATAGTTGTACTCAACGTAGGGAACACTTTCACCCATGTGCATGGATGCCTCGAGTTTTATATGCGCATGGACGACCTATGTTTGGCCATCAGTTTGGGGGTGGAAAGTTGTGGAATTAGTGAGCTTGGTGTCCAACATTGATCAGAGACTTGACCAAAATGTACTAAGGAAACTACTATCCCAATCTGAGATAATGGATTGTGGGATCCCCAAGTGTACCCACACTTGGTCAAAAAAGAGTTTAGTAGTGGCTTCTGTTGTGATACTCTTCTTTCAGGACGCCATAATGGTCATCTTATAGAATATGTCAACAACCAAAAAAACGTAGTCGTTTCTGTGCTTGGTAGAAGGAAGACCCGATATGTAATCCATGGAAATGGAATCCCACGGCGGACTAGGGGTAGGAAGTGAAGTGTATAGGCCTTGCTTCTTGATGTTTGGTTTGGAAATCATGCAGAAATTTCAAGATCTAATGTACTTCACAACATCATGTCAAAGGTTCAATCAATAGAAATACTTATGCAGTACTTCCACTGTTTTATCAACCCCAAAATTTCAAGCGGCTCGACTATAGTGCACTTCCGAAATCATCTTGTCATGCTCGCTTGAAGTAACATAAATGTGTCCCAAGTGGCCTAACAATGCATCCTGTATGTGAAATTTTGGAACTTTATTACCCTCCAGGAGCGTTTGGTATGTGTTGCTGAATTTTGGATCAATTTTGTACAGATGCAGCCAACCCGAAGTCTTGTGCCCACAAGAGTTGAGCACATTGGTTAATGCCATGATCGACAGTCAGCTGAGGTAGTATGCAACATTAATGGTGCTTCCCTTATTGTACTTGATGTTCAAATGGAACTCTTGCAAGTATGTGGCCCATTTCTTATGTTGATTGTTCTTCAAATTCCCTTGTGTCTGTATGAACTGCAGGGGTTGGTGATGTATGTGGATGATCGTTTCCTTCCCAAAAATGTAATGCTTCCATTGTCGGCAGGCCTACATAATGGAATACATGTCTTTTTCATAGGTGGAATACTTTCATATTGTTTCTAAAAGTTTCTCACTCTGATATGCCACTTGATGCCCCTGCTAAGTAGGTACTGCCCTAATATCATAGTTAGAGGCATCTATCTCGATCTCAAATGGTTGTTTCAAGTATGGTAATGTGAGCACTGGTGCAGAGTAGAGGTGATGCTTCAACTATGCAAATTCATTATATTGATATTTGGACCAAAATAAATTTTCTTTTGGTCCTCCCTTGGTGAATTGACTCAAAGGCCAAGTGATACGAGAGAACCCCAACATGAACATGCGATAGAAATTGGAAATACCCAGAAAGATGTGAAGCTCTGTTAGATTGGTTGGGGATGACCAATCTCGAATGGAAAGGATATTATCTCTGTCCACATGCACCCGCTGCTCATCAAAAATGTACCCCAGATATTAAACCTAGGGCATGCCAAAAGTGCATTTATCCAAATTTCCACACAACTTGTGTTGTCGCAGTGTTTAGAGGACCTATCAAAGGTGGTGTGGGTGCTTTTCCCAACTCTGGTTGAAGATCAAGATGTCATCTAAATATACCACCATGAATGAGTTAGTGAATGGTTTCAAGATGTCATCCATCAACCTGATGAAGGTTGTAGGAGCATTAATCAACCCAAAAGGCATGCCCAACCATTCAAAAAGGAACTCCTTGGCTTCAAAGGCAATATTCCACACATCAGAGGGTTTGATTGGTACCTAGTCATACCTGAAATTCAATTCAAAATTGCTAAAACATTTGGTCCACTTGAGTTGGTCCTGATGGTCATCAATCTGTGGGATCGAATATCTATTATAGACATTGATCTTTTTCAGCACTCGATAGTCAATACAGAGTCTCCAAGTCCCACCGTTATTCTTCACCAACATGATTTGGCTGCCACAGGGTGATGAACTCATTCAAATGTGACCTCTCTGCAGCAACTCCTAAATCTCCCTCTTGATTTTTTCGTTCTCTAGAAAAGAGCATTGATAGGTTGGTCCATTGGGTAGCAACGTGCTTAGGGTCAGATATATGAAGTGCTTGACCTAAGAGTGCAGAGGCACCCCTGCAGGTGAGGTGAATATTTACCTATACTCCTCCACGACCTTGTCCATCTATTGTTGATGTGCGAAGGAGCCCTATCTAGAGGTCGTCGTCGTTGTATTATTGTTGCCCTGAGTTTGGAAAATGAGCTTAATGCATTTCTTCGTAGTGATCAAAGAGATGGAGATAGGAGGTGCTACCTCTGGTATCCTGTACAACTTATTACCCAAAGAAAGAGTAACAACGCGAGGTCAAGACTCATAAAAAACATGTTTCTTCCACATGTACAGTTGGCCTAATAATACATCAAAAAATTCAAGAGGAGAAACATCACATAATACCTCATCCATGAGGGGCTTGATGCTATAGGGAAGGAGACACTGATGGCTGATGCAAAGATACCTTCCTTAGTGAAGCCACCTGATCGTGTATGGTTTTGGGTGTGTTGTGATTGACAGGAAAACTACTTCACGACCTCTACTGAATCTTGGTGGTGGCAATGGTGGCACTGGTCTCCACTTCGATAATTTACTTCCCTTTTTTTCATTCCCCTTGTAGGGTTGTGAGTCAAAGTTGAAACAGAAATATGATTAAAAGGCGTTGAACTCATCCACTAGTGACTGCTTGGCTCAACACTCACTTTTATTGTGAGTGGAGCTATTATGGAACTCACACCACTTTCTTGTGTCCTTGTTTGTCTTCGTGGTGGTTTTCTTCATTTGCAGCTTAGACATGTTTTCCTAGGCTGCTCCGTTTTTTCCTTTTCCTTTTTTATGCAGTTTGGGGGCGCCTTTCCCTTTCTTCGAATTCGTAATCCAAAGTCTCACTTCTTCTGTTTGAATTTCTGCTCAATCTTGGCAACATACTAGTACGTTGCACCAAGCAAGGAGGTGTTGAGGAACTCCATTTCCTCCGGGATGTATCTATGTAGACAACTGCAATACGTAAGCACCAAATGTTTCTCTGAATATTTGATACCCACTTTGTACACATAGTATGGAACATATTCATTAGCTCATGCACATCTTGATCCCTTTTTTTTCTGCAGGGTAATCCATTGTATGTACTTGTCCTCATAGCTCCCCATGGGGTAGTATATTTACTTGATGGCATCTCAAAAATAATCCCCAGTGGGTGTGGCTAGGAATAGGGAGGATTCCTCCTCGTCATTGTTCTCATAGTAGGTTTCCCACTAATCCTTGACATGGGGGCGGCTTTGAGGGGTGAAAAAGTAATATTTTCCTGATTTGAAAATTCATGAATGGAAAAATATCCTTCTAATAGATTCAGCCATCTATCTATGATGTATGCATCTATTTGGACCTCGAATATGGGAATTTATATGTTAATGTGTTCCTTCAAAGGAGTGGTTTTCTGATAAAGATGCATCATCGGTGGGCAGTTGTCGAAGGATCTGAGAAAATTTATCCATCATCAGATTCCTCTATTTCTCAAGGGCCTCCTTGAGCAATATTTTTATAGGATATCCTACTCCCTCATCCTTTTTTTCCTCTACCATGGGAGGTCATCGAGGTTTGCGAGGCTAACCTTGAAAAATTCAAACAGATCGAGCCCTAACTCCTTATACCCCGATCTTTTTGGGGCATGCAAAGAAATATTGAGAAAGAGAAGATCACTTTGATACCATTGATCCATATTTATGTAGGAATGAAATAAAATATAGAAATAAAAATAAACATAGAGATGCAGCAAAAAATATACTTCATTTCATTATTATCAAATAACTGAATTAATCTTACATACAGAATGGAAGTAAACTAGCTCGGGTGGTGGTAGCTTATCTATGAGAGGAGATGTGGTGGCGACATGCCTCTGAATTGTGTTACAATGAGGCTAAAGGGTATTTTTATTATTGAACAACATGAGAAAATCCTAAACAACCAAAACCCTAAACCTAGGAGGTGGAACGCCAAGAGTTTGTGGCCCTAGTTGGGGTTAGTTGGACATCCAACTTCCCAGGGTCATAACTTGGTCATATTATCTCCATTTGGCACATACGATATATATCGTCAGAAATATCTCTCTGATTACTACAGGATTTTCCATAGGCCCCTACTCATGGCTACGGGCTCATTATGGACCAAAAAAGAAATCATTGTTTAGGGGGTCAAAACTACTCAAGAAGTTTTAGGACCCAATGAACTAGTCAAAATAGTAAATGCTGCTATAAAGAAGGAAACTAATGAAACTGACTAGAGGTCTAAGTGGAATAGGTGGGTGGCCACCAACATCCACCTGGATCAGAAATGGTTTTGTAGATATGGGCAAAGGAACTACATTTATGTTCTAATCTAGGGTTAATGGCTTGGTGATTTATGAATGCTTTGGAATGTATATAATTTTTTGTAACATTGAAAGGAATAATAATGAAAAATCAACCTAGTTTTCCCAATTTTGGGTTCCAAGAGAAAAATATATGTATATTTTATGTTATTTTCATTATATTTTTCCTGTTTATAAGAATTCATTTGCAGGTGTTATCTATAGAGGGTTGAAACCTACATATCATAGTGGCTTCTATCTCACACCCCATTCAAGAACTCTACCTGCAACTTGTACTTTCAATTAGCCAAACAGTGGTAAGTGTACATAAAATATTTTAATTTCAAAATTTGCAACATGCCCTAAAGTGAACTCAGAAATATTAAACACATAATGATTTTATCACTTTAAACATATTTCAGATAAATTGAGATCAAATTATCATTGCATTATATATTTTCATCACAATCATTCTATGCATTCCATAATGTAATCAAACATTTATTACAAAAACCCAAAGGGTCAAAACAAAGAGTTACATAATTTCTTTCTCCATTAAGATACATATCTCTAAATTCATGAATTATTTTCCACTTTGTTCTACAAGATGAGGGATTCATGCCACTCATTTCATTACTAAAAAATTCCTTAAGAGTATTAGCAGTTATTTCCTTTAATGACATTCATTCATGCGAATTATTATTTCATATAAGCATGTATGAACCCCATGCACCAAGAATATGTACCATCATAATTCATATTATGAGTGTCAAGACCAAATATATAATTTTAATTCATGGATGCAACACAAGAATTATAATAATCTTTACAAATTGAAGGTGTATTTCCTTTGTCATAACCCACTAGGTATTAATAAAAAACTTGCTTTCATATATCAAAATTTTCTTACAACTCTCACATTGACTTTGAAAAAACAAACGTTTAACTACATGTTCCTTATTGAAAAACTCAACTTTATATGATTGAATCACTTGTCTTATTCTTATAAAATATTTGGCCAATATCCATGGTCTTATGATGATCTAGGGGATCCTCAAAAGGCTCAGAATTGTATGGTCTCAGATTCTCTTGAAAACAATGCCAAGATGTAGTGCTCGTCGCACTGATTCTGGCAGTATATCCGGTTCAAAAAATAGCCTCCATACGAGGGAGAAATTTCCCTTTGAAATTTAAGGAAATCAGAAAAATATTTGGGGCCTTGCAAGCCAGGTGGCCCTCTCACAATTCGACACATGGCAAGTCGTCAAAGACAAACACGGGTTTATTCAACACAAGTCAAAGTCTAGGTTGGGGGTCGAAACCATGACCTCCATTGCATTATTCCTAAATCTTACCAATATGCTATGCATTAATGCTATTAAGGTTGGGCATATTATTATATATATTGTTTGTTTTAATGGAAAATGGGGGTAGGGTGGTGGCCATGTAATAAATACAAATATGCCATGTAATAAATATAAAGCGTAAAATTAAAATCCAATATGTTATATGGTTATACTATATGAAATATATATGCGCCAATACCATATAGTCATAACTATTGCGCTATGTGTTTAATGTTAATTGCGCCAAAACACAACAATATGCCTTTTTTCCAAGTAGGTATGAGAGATCCGCAAGTTTGACCCTGGGACCTTCCTGTGACACTGTAAATTTTTTACCAATGTGTTAGAAGCCAGAGAGATGTACAGTGAGCCTGAAAGCTATGTTTTATTTCTCCGTACAAATGCTCTTTTGAGCATAACTTTTCCATCCTTAGGCCTTTTTGAGAACGGAGAGTTGCATTAGAGAGAAGAGGCTGAGACCTACATGTTGAAAATATCCATGAGTGTTTGTGTGCACAGTGATATTGGTGAGAATGTATGTAAACATCCTTTTTGAGCATTCCTAATATGGCAGACGCCCATTGGAAGTAGACCCGGAGACGTATTCCACAAGGTACGGACTTCGTCATCAATGTTTGTTGTGTTTGTGTATGTTATTGTTGTTATTCATGCTTGTGTTTCAGTTATGGAGTTTATGTTTAAGGCACTTTAATAATTCAATATCTCTCATTCATTTACATAAAAGGAAACTTAATTAATGTTCAAAAATTTTGCACAAATAATCAATCCTATGTGTTTTCAGATCATATTTTGGTATCATATTAGGTTGATAATGTATAAGTAGGATATTTTCTAATATGGATGTTGACGAGATCTAGGTTGCGACGTGGGGAAGGGAAACTTGAAGAGACAAATCCTGAGATTGGAAATAGGAAAGTCACTCAAAAGATGGTAGGGTCAAATGAAGTATAAGCTCCTGATCCGAAGACCGATGAGAAATTTCACCAAATGCTCCTTAATATGCAATGGATGATTGCAGAGCTTTATGAAGACAAGACTACTAGAGATGTAGCTTCATATTCTAAAGGCCCGAAGTAGAAGAAGGGTGAAATTAAAGCTAGTGTCGTAGTCAAACAATATTTGGGATCTTACTCTGGAGACGAAATGAATATAACTGCTATGGTTTTGACGGGTAATCCTTTTGAATCTAGTTCTATTTCTACTTGTTCTGCATCTTCTTCAAAATATAATAGTGTGGTTGAGGAAAAGAAGAGAATTGAACTTTTTTTCATAAGGATAATCCAATCACACTAAAATTGAAACATTATTTAACAATGGATCACAAGAATACTTAATATCTCAGAAATTAGTAAGGAAATTTGGATGGAAAACTAAAGATCATCCAAAACCTTACCCTTTAGGATGGTTAAAGGAAAACACTCAGATGCATGTCAAAAAATAGTGTCGATTAAGGTTTTCAATCACAACTAATTTCGTTGATGAAGTTGATTTAGACGTGATTCCTTTGGATATATGTGGAGTTGTGTTGGGTATACCTTATCTTTATGATCGAGATTCCATAATTTATAGAAAGGAGAATAAGTAGCATATCTTTAAATATGCAATTGAATATTTTTGTCACGGCACACAAACATAAGACAAATTTGGATTTAATCAATGTTAGTCAACTAAAAAGACTCATAAGTTCAAGTAAAAAGTATGTTCTCATGTTTCTTAAGGAAAAACCTAAAGATAAGTACGATTATTTTCAAGGACGTGATTCTCAGTTTAAGGACAAATTGGTTGAAATAGTATATTCCTATACAAAATTGTTTAAAGAACCAAAAATTCTACCTCAAAAATGAGAAATGCAACATGACATTCAATTACAATATGATGCTCCACTTTTGAACATTGGCATGTATCGTATGTCGGTCATAGAAAATGAAGAAATTAAGAAACAAATTCAAGAATTGGTTGATAAAGGCTTTATTCGACCTAGTTCTTCTTTATGTGGATCACCGATCATTTTAGTGCCTAAGAAAGACAAAACTTGGAGAATGTGTGTTGATTTTAGAGCTTTAAATAAAATCACCATTAAGAATAGGTATCATCTTCCAAGAATATATGATTTTCTTGATCAGTTAAAGAATGTTGTTTACTTTACAAAATTGGATTTAAGAAGTGGTTATCATGAGATTTGTATTGCTTTATGAATGGTTGGTTATGTCGTTTTGTTTATTCAATGCTCCAACAACTTTTATGAGAGTGATGAATGATTTTTTTCATCTTTTTATTGATAAGTTGTTCATAGTCTATCTAGATGATAAAATAGAAATGAGAAATAAAACTCCTCCAATACTGAACTCCACACATGAAACTTCTACCTTCTATTACATTTTGTGGCCTTGTCCTCTTAACAATCACATAAATCTTAGTTGGATCTATTTTAAGATGACCACCTCCAACTACGTAACAAAGATAAACTAAGGACGTTTTTCCAAATCCACACTTAGAAAGAATGAGATACAATTTATCTCTTTGCAAAACATCAAAAAATATTTTAACATGCTTTATATGTTCTTCCAAAATTGAATTAAAAATCATAATACCATCAAGATAGACTATGACAAACTTATAAATAAAGGACGAAAATCATCATTCATCACTCTCATAAAAGTTGTTGGGACATTGCATAAACCAAACGACATAACTAATCATTCATAAATCCCATGCCTAGTCTTAAATGCAGTTTTCCAGATATCATCCTCTGCAATACGAATATGATGATAACCATTTCTTAAATCTAGTTTTGTAAAGTAAACAACATTCTTTAACTGATCAAGAAAATCATCTATTCTTGGAAGAGGATACATGTTCTTAATGGTGACTTTCTTTAAAGCTATAAAAGCAACACACATTCTCCAAGTTTTATATTTCTTAGGCATTAAAACAATCGATGGTCCACACGAAGAAGAACTAGTTCAAATAAAGCATTTAGCAACCAATTCCTGAATTTGTTTCTTAATTTCTTCATTTTCTATGACCAACATATGATACATGCACATGTTCAGAAGAGGACCATCATATTGTATTTGATCTCATGTTGTTTTTCTCGTTTTGGAGGTAGACTTCTTGGTTATTTAAACAATTACGTATAGGAATCTACTATTTCAACCAATTTGTCCTTAAAATGAGAATCACATCCTTGAAAAGCATCATACTTGTCTTTAGGTTTTTCCTTAACAAACATGAGAACATACTTTTTACTTCAACTTATGAGTCTTTTCAATTTACTAACATTTATTAAATCCAAGTTTGTATTTAGTTTGTGCACCCTGACAAAATATTCAATTCCATGTTTAAAGAGATGACACTTATGCTCATTTCTATAAAATATGGCATCTCGATCATTAAGATAAGGACTACACAACACAACTCCACAAATATCAAAAGGAATCACATCTAAATTAACTTCATCAACACTGTTAGTTGTGATTGCAAACCATAATCGACACTATATTTTGACATGCATCTGAGTGTTTTCCTTTAACCATCCTAAAGGGTAAGGTTTTGGATTATCTTTAGTTTCCAATCCCAATTTCCTTACTAATTGCTCAGATATTAAGTGTGCTTGTGATCCACTCTCAAATAATGTATCAATTTTAGTGTGCTTGGATATTATCCTTATGTGAAAAAACTCAATTCTATTCTTTTCCTCAACCAAATTATTATATTTTGAAGAAGATGTAGAACAAGTAGAACTAAAACTAGCTTCACAAGGATTACCTCTCAGAACCATAGAGGTTATCTTCATTTTGTGTCCAGAGTAAGATCCAAAATCTTGTTGGACTGTAGCACTAGCTTTCATTTCACCCTTCTTCTTAAGGAAATTCTTTGGCTTGAGTTCCAGATGAAGCTTCCAACACTTGGAGTCATCATGTCCAAACCTATGACAATTTTTACAAGTAGGCCTTTCTCCTTCCTTCTTGGTTGTCAATTTCTTCACCTTTTATTTGCTCTTCCCTTTGTTGTCTTTAAAGCCTTTTTTTTTCTAAATTTTTCAATGGCTTCTTTGAAAACTTAAAAGGTCTGCCACTTGATTCAACATGAATGGCTTGCACACATACTTCATCAGAGTCAGTTTCATTAGACATAGGCAATGTATGTTGAAAATAAGAATGCAAACTTCCAATATAATTTAACAAAGTTTCACGTGTGTTCAATGGAATGTTAAGTGCTAATGCCTTCTTCGTAAATTCCTATGTAAACTCTTGCAAACTATGTCCTTTACTTTGCCTTAAATTCTTATCAATTACAACATCGTTAGAAATATCTCCCTGAGTACTACATGATTTTTTGCATGATCCTGTCTACGGCTACAGAAGTGATGCGGACCTAAAAAAACCATCATTTAGGGGTTCAAAACTGCTAAAAATAGTAAATGCTGCTATAAACAAGGAAAATGATGAAACCAATTGGAGGTTTAGGTGGCGTAGGTAGGTGGCCACCAATATCCACCTGGAGCATTCCTCCCCCCTTAGGAAGCAATGGTCCCCATTGGTACACAGCCTCCATGAGGTGAGGAAATTTCTGTTGAATCTAGTCCTTGGTAAACCACTTGCCCTAGTGAAGGAGTTGGCCTGCTTTAACAACCTTATATAGATGGATCCTCTATTGGTGTATGTTCCTTATTTGTGTCCATGATCCGATAAGTTGGGGCATGTTCCATGGAGTTTGGGTTTAACTCTGTTGGCATGAGTTGTTCTGCAATGTCGAATGTGTCTAGCAGTGGTGGAAACTAATATCGAAGGCGGGGGATTTGTACATTGGTTTCAACACTCCCCATGTGTTTCAGGACATGGACTAACCACCTCTCATGGATCCTAACTTTGGCGATTGTAGCGGAGACTAGTGCCTACGGGTTTTGGTCTAACGACAATCATGATTCCAACAAACACTAGATGCACACCAAGGAATAGTGGAATACTGAAATCAAATGAATTTCTCCCTAGAGACTTGGTGATGGTAAATGGCCTGTATCGGAGTGAGTGAAGTTTGCGGTGGGGCCCAACGAGGCACTCCTTATCAAAATGTATCCAAACTTTGTCGCCCACTTAGAACTTATGTGACACTTGACATTGATCATGTCGCTGTTTGTACTTATCATTCGCTCTGTCCAACATTTCATGGAAATGTTGGCGAATGCGCTAAATGCCATGTTCTTCAAATTCCCTTGTGTACAATTGGCCTAATAATACATCAAAAACTTGTTTCAAGTATGGTAATGTGAGCACTGGTGCAAAGTAGAGTTGATGCTTCAACTATACGAATGCCTTGTATTGAATTTGGACCAAAATAATTTTTCTTTTGGTCCTCCCTTAGTGAATTGACTCAAAGACCAAGTGATACGAGAGAACCCTAGCATGAACATGCGATAGAAATTGGAAATACCCAGAAAGCTGTGAAGCTCTGTTAGAGTGGTTGGGGCTGACCAATCTCAAATGGAAAGGATATTATCGATGTCCACATGCACCCCCCGCTCATCAATAATGTACCCCAGATATTGAACCTGGGTCATGCCAAAAGAGCATTTCTCCAAATTTCCACACAACTTGTGTTGCCGCAGTGTTTGGAGGACCTATCGAAGGTGGTGGAGGTGCTTTTCCCAACTCTGGCTAAAGATCAGGATGTCCTCTAAATACGCCACCATGAATGAGTTAGTGAATGGTTGAAGGATGTCATCCATCAACCTCATGAAGGTTGCAGGAGCATTCATCAACCCGAAAGGCATGACCAACCATTCAAAAAGGAACTCCTTGGCCTCGAAGGAAGTATTCCACACATGATAGGGTTCGATTGGTACCCGGTCATACCTTAAATTCAATTCAATATTTCTAAAACATTTGGTCCCCTTGAGTTGGTCATGAAGGTCATCAATCTGTGGGATCGGGTATCTATTCTAGAAATTGATCTCTTTTAGAACTCGATAGTCAATACAAAGTCTCCAAGTCCCATCGTTCTTCTTCACCAACACGATTAGGCTCCCACAGGGCGATGAACTCAATCGGATGTGACCTCTCTACAACAACTCCTAAATCTGCCTCTTGATTTTTTCGTTCTCTAGAAAAGAGCATTGATAGATTGGTCCATTGGGTAGCGGCATGCCTAGGGTCAGATATATGGAGTGCTTGAACTGACAGTGCAGAGGCACCCCTGCAGGTGAGGCGAATATGTACCCGTACTCCTCCACGACCTTGTCCATCTTTTGTTGATGTGCGAAGGAGCCTTATTTGGAGGTCATCGCCACCGTATTCTTCTTGCCCTGAGTTTGGAAAATGAGCTTAATGCATTTCTTCATAGTGATCAAAGAGATGGAGATAGGAGGTGCCACCTCTAGTATCCTATACAACTTATTACCCAAAGCAAGAGTAAAAATGTGAGGTCAAGCCTCATTAAAAACATGTTGCTTCCACAAGTATAGTTGGCCTAATAATACATCAAAAAATTCAAGAGGAGAAACATCACATAATACCTCATCCGTGAAAGGCTTGATGCTATAGGGAAGGAGACACTGATGACAAACGCAGAGATACCTTCCTTAGTGAACCCACCCAATCATGTATGGTTTTGGGTGTGTTGTGATCAACGGGAAAACCGCTTCATGACCTATGCTGAATCTTGGTGGTGGCAACGGTGGCACTGGTATCCACTTTGATAGTGTACTTCCCTTTTTTTCATTCCCCTTGTAGGGTTTTGACTCAAAGTCAAAACATGCATTTGATTCAGAGGCCTTCAACTCATCCACCAGTGACTGCTTGGCCCGACACTCACTTTTGTTGTGAGTGGAGCTATTATGGAACTCACATTACTTTCCTGTGCCCTTCTTTGGCTTCGTGGTGTTGTTCTTCGCTTGTAGCTTAGACAGGTTTTCCCAGGCTGCTCCGCTTTTGCCTTTTCCTTTGTTCTGAGTTTTGGGGGCACCTTTCCCTTCCTTCGGATTCGTAATCCAAAGTCTCACTTCTTCTGTTTGAATTTCTGCTCAATCTTGGCAACATACTGGTACGCTGCACCAAATGAGGTGTTGAGGAACTCCATTTCCTTCGGGATGTATCTATGCAGACAACTGCAATACTTAAGCACCAAATGTTTCTCTGAATACTTGATACCCACTTTGTGCGCATGGTATGGAACATATTCGTCAGCTCATCCACATCTTGATCCCTACATAAAACAGAAAACTTGCTGCATTGATACATTCATTCCTAGTAGAGAAAGAAAGAAAAAGAAAAATTACGTTGGAGTATGCAGCACTATGGAATTTCTAGATGCCACCGCGAGGTCAAATGTCTTCAGTCTTGTAGCCCAATGGAGTTTCGTAATTCAAATAATTACGATTACACTTCTTCCTCCCACCTTTTGCGTCCATCACAACATTCACCCTTTCTGAATTAACACAAAACAAGCCACATCAGGGACAAGCCAAAGTTTTAGAAAGTATGGCACGTAAATAACAATGAAAAACTGAGAGAAAAGAGTACATATTGAAAGTGCGACCTTAATAAAACAAAATAGATGTAATATGAGCATCAAAGTTGTCCAAAACTTCAAATAATAAGGTCCAAGAAACAATGAAGCCCGCAAGAAAACCCCGTAAAAATAAGGAATGGAAGATTCATTCTTTCAATTGAATTCCCTACAGCGAAATGGAACATGGGCATTGAAATGCCAATCTTGCAATATATAGAGGCCACGAACATTTGAGCTGATGAAAGGATCTATATTGAGATAGACCGGCAGCTAATAGCATAACCGTTTATAGAGGATTCTGCACGTTGGAGCTTTTGCCAAGTGATAGTGGGAGATTTAGTTATACATATTTCCCAATCTATAAATCCATTAATTTGCGGTTATTTCGATTAGTTTTAAATGGTTGAGAATATATAATGGGTTTATGGCTTGTTAAATATTGGTTAACCATAGAAGATTATAGAAGATTAAATTTTTAAAAAATTAATTTATTTAATTTAGAAACATTGTAAATTATGAAGTTCTAGAATGACCATTTCAAATGGTAGTAGTTTTCCACTCATAAAATTAGGCTTCTAATTGGGTTTTTGGATATTTTATATATTTATTTATTTGAAAAAAAATGATAATATTGTATTGAAATTTAGATAGAGAAATATATTATTATATAAAGATAAAATTTTGCTTTTTGTAATAATGTAAGGATAAATTTGTATAAAATGATTTTAATTATGTTTGATTATTTATACTTAATTTACGTTATTGATATTTATTATTCAATTATTAGTAATATTAAGAAAATATTTTAATTGAAATTATTCTATGTTTTTAAGGTTAGTAGTCAAAGTGGGATAAAGGGCTAGTTACGAAGAGTAGGAAATAGGGCTTTTGTTGAAATAATGATCATCCTAGGAAATATTGTTTTTGATGAAATAATTATTAGAGTGGTATTATTTCTTGTGTACACTAACAAGACCCTAAACTCTCATCATATTTTTGTACACTAAGAAGAACTTATATAAAGTTGAATTGGGATCTCAAACTCTCATAATTTTTGTGTACACTAACAAGACCCTAAACTCTCATCATTTTTTTGTAAACTAAGAAGAACTTATATAAAGTTGAATGGGGATCTCAAACTCTCATCATTTTTGTTTACAGTAAGAAGAACTTATATAAAGTTGAAAGGGGATCTCAATGATTTAGTATAGGCAATAAATAACAAGGGATGATTAGAGCACAAAACTTGGGTGGAGGAGATATTTTCAGGGAACTTGAGAAAATGAACCCCCTTGTTTAGAGTATTTGAGCTCCATAGCTCAAAGGGATCACTTCAAGAGATTTTAGCATTTTATTATTCATACCACCAACAGCTAATAAAGGGAGAATTATCCATTTGTCTTATTGGGTTGTTGCTCCATTTGAGAAAATGTATCTTGTGTATTTTCTATTTTAGTTCATAGTGTTGTATACTTAGCTTACCCTCTGAGTTTTGTGTAAATTTTTTATGTTGTTCACTAGCAGTATCTTCATTCTTTTCTATGTTCTTTTGTAGATTGAAACCAAATGCTAAAGGGGTGAATTTTTGTATCATCCTTGTAGCAAAAACACCACCACAAAAATGGTGGCTCCACTGAATTCCTATTCCTAAGTTAATGTTGGTCTTTTGCATGTCATTATCCATGCTCAAGTCTGCTACAAACCATTATTTCATTCTATGTGAGATTCTCATCACATTCAGTGATTGTTCGAAACAACAGACAGTGATTTTTTTTTTGCACAACAGTACGAATTAGCCTTTGATAGACACGCACTCTGCACTTGGGTGAATATAACCCCCAAAACAGACTAGCAAGCCAAAAATTGGAATATTTTTTCCATTTGTAAGGTGATTGGAAATCCCTAATAACTCGTCATCACTATGTTTTTCATTTTACTACTCTCAGGATAGTTAGTTGTTGTACTAAAACTCAATTAGTAGGGAAATTAGGTTTTTATTTTTATTTTTAGTTAATATTTGGAAATTACACATAATTTAAGTAGGAGAAATGAAAGTGGCCCTAATCCATGCATGCTTTCTAAATAATTTATTTTCTCATATAAATACATAACACATAACTTAATTAGTAAAAAAAATAAGAGGCCCATAAATCCACACATCTTTAACTATCTAAGTTACTTCATTTTTTTGCATTAGATTTGGGACTAGGGTCAAAGTGTCGATAACGAAAGTGAGTAATATTTGATGTCCTTGCACCTCTTAGACAACCTGGACAAGCATATGAAAACTTTCGTAAGACCATTTTAACTACCATCTCCCTATATTGCAACATAGTCTAATTAGGAAAAGTGCAAGTGACCCATAATCCATGTATTATTTCAAGATTTCGCAAGGAACAATCACACATAGTGTAATTAGAAAAGGACTGTAAAGGATCACCGTATATCCAAATATAATCACACTCTTGATTGTTCATTTCAAAACACACATGAAGCATTGGTAAATTTCAAACAAAAAGGCACCCATTTTTTGGGGACCTTTGTTCTTATCTTATGTTTGCTTCACAAAATCACACCCTAGAGAAAAATTGAGACTCCTTAAAAATAACAATAATTTGAACTCATTAAATTCTCCCCACAGGGGCCACAAAAGAAATTATAGTTCAGGTTAGGACCATCAAGGTTAGGCATCCAATAATTTATCGTGGTCATAATACATGTTGAAACATAGATGTTGACATTTTGGGGAGCTTTAAATCTATTTATTCGCCCACAAAATGAATACCTAAGCATTACAAAGACCCCTCGTTAGGTCCCTATATTACTAGTGTAGTCCCTTATTTTTTTTAGTGTAGCCTCCTTATTGTTATTTTTGTACCCCTGTAACTCTCATATTGTTATTATTGTGCCCTTACATTATTATTGTTAGGTAGGCTAGGATTATATTGTGACCCCATGGACTCCTTATATAGAAGGAGGCTTTGTCATTTGTATCATCCAAGAATCGTTCATTTATGTAATGTAAAGGAGGTTTCCCCTTCAAAGTGGCTTACTTATAAGGCGTTGATCTCTTTTTTCTTCTATTTTTGGAGCTGGTTTCATAACATTTGGTATCAGAGCTTTGGATTCTAGGGTTTCGTTGTTCCAAACAGGTCATCATGGAATTTGCATTATAAAAAAATTTCTACAAAGTTTCAGAAGCTTAAATTTTTATCACGAGAAGCCGAAATCCAGAGGAACTTCATGTAAAAATTTCAGATCTTTGTTTGCAATATTTTCTGAGATATGATTTTTGGAAGTTAGGGTTTTTTCAGGATCCTGAATTTCATCTCAAAGAGGTGATCATGGGAAAATCATCATAAATCTCTCTCTAAGCATCGGATTGGAATTATGTAAAAAGTGGCTGCAAGTAAACAAAATATAGTTTCCTGTGTATAAATATCAAAGACGAAGGAGGAAACAGTGACACGTGGCACATCGTACAAGTTTTCTCTATTGAACCAATCCATAATTAGGTCATTGTGGGAGATTGGGCATAACTTTTCCTTGAACTATCTAAATCAGGTCATACCTGTGGAATTCGAAAGAAGATTCAAAGGGCTACTAGAAGACCAAATTTCAGATATTGAAGATCCAAAATCACAGAGATAAATTGTTTTCAATATCGAGCTCCTCAAAAGCAAGAAAAAGGTGTGTATTTTTTTCCAATTGCATAAGTCTAGTTTTAACTGATTCCAAGGGAATATTGAAGAATAGATATCAGTATTGGGTTCTAAAATCCCCCCCTAAAAATGATTTAACGCCCATTAAGCCTTCATAAGTCTCTACTATGAATCATGAAAACGAAGAAGTGCAACATGACATATCAAAATTACAAGAGCAAGCGCACCAAATTTTTCTCTCGCAAAGGGAAACAAAAAATTAAATGGAAGTTTTGAAGAAAGGCTTGGAAGCTAAGATGGATGGTTTGAAGAAAGGCGTGGAAGTTAATATGAATGGTTTGGAAGCTAAGATGGATGGCATGGAAGTTGGCATGGAAGCTAAGATGCATGACATGGAAGCTTAGATCAATGAAAAAATGAAAGACAACATGGAAAACATGAAGAATGATCTAAAATAAAACATGGAAGGTTTGACAAAGTTGATACAAGAAATGTTTCCTAATGGAAAAAAGATAGTTGAGGAAACTCATGATGAGAAAAAAATAAATGTTAATAGTGATTTCATAAACTCTAATGTTGGATGGAAGAACCACCATATTCCAAATATGGATATGAGGGAGTTTGATGGCAAGGATCTTGTAACATGGATACTATAGATGGAGCAATATTATTATCTCAGTAATGTGCAAAACACATAAAAGGTACGCATTGAAACTTTACATTTAGAACAAAATACATTTGTATGGTATCGATGGTTTTGCTCACATAAAAAAATTGTCACTTGGTCAATTTTTACGAAGGAAATGATAGCACACTATGAGGATATAAAGAGCAACACCTTCTTTAGCCAATTGATAAATCTCAAACAAAAGGGTTCAGTGGTGGAGCACATTCAGGACTTCCAAAAATTGAATATAAGGGTAACTTATATTCCATAGGAACACAGGATTGATGTCTTCATAGGGACTTCAAAGGATAACATCCAACATGAGGTTCGCCTATGGGAACCTGATCCATTCAAGAAGGCATTCAG
Organism: Pinus albicaulis; assembly: GCA_034641835.2. Taxonomy (NCBI): domain Eukaryota; kingdom Viridiplantae; phylum Streptophyta; class Pinopsida; order Pinales; family Pinaceae; genus Pinus; species Pinus albicaulis. The sequence goes on along the minus strand of CM076574.1, from coordinate 764,455,668 downwards.
GTTGGAAATAAAAATTGAATGTAAAATTATGGCGACAAGGAAGCCTAACAATCACATCTTTAAAGATGAAAGTGTTGATACTCCTAGACTTCCACAACCTACAAGGTTGACACCACAACAATTGGAAGAAAAAAGAGAAAAATGGCTTTGCGACAGTTGTGATAGAAAATACACTAAAAGTCATAAGTGTGCTGAGAAGAAATTATTTGACAGAGATTGTGAAGAGGAGGAAGAAAATGAACAAGAAACTTCAAAAGAAGAGGATATACACCAGGAACCAACCCTAGAAAATGAAGAAATGATTCCGACCATATCTGGTAATGCATTGGTAGGAATTACCACTCCTCAAACTCTCAATATAGAAGGACATATTAAGAAGAAAAAGGTAATAGCTTTGATTGATTCAGGTAGTACCCATAATTTTATTCATTGTAAGGTAGCTAACGAATTGAATTGCTTCATATACCCAGCACCAGAATGTCAAGTGATGATTGCAAATGGAGGAACTATAAATTTCTTTGGAAAATGCCATAATATCAATCTAACCATGGGGTAATATGTATTGAATAGTCTAATGATTTCCTTTCCAATGGGAGGTGTTGATGTTGTACTAGCAGTACAATGGTTACAATATTTGGGGACAATAGCTTTTAATTTTCAAGAAATTTTCCTGAAATTTTTTCGGAAGGGAAGGAAGTTGAATTACAGGGTATCACAGGGAAGTCGAGAAAAATAATAAGCTCTAATTTCATGACAAAGCTTCTGAAGAAAGAAAAATGAGGCGTAATTTCACAATTATGCTCACTAGAAGTTCCAACATCAAAATCATCTATTTCTCTAGATCTCCAAAAAGTCCTGGACAGTCATTCCAAGGTGTTTGAAATCCCAAATGAATCCCACCTATTCTTGATCATGATCATGTTATTCATTTGATTCCGGGAAGTGTTCCTCCAAACATTAGGCCTTGCAGATATCCTTATGTCCAAAAGGGAGAAATTGAACGTATGATTGCAGAAATGTTAGAGGCTGGTATAATTAAACTTAGTGATTGATGAATTATTGGATGAATTCATGAAGTAATTTATTTTACCAAGTTGGATATTCATCCAGGATATCATCAAATTACAATGAAGACTGAAGATATTTTGAAAACAACATTTTTAACTCATGAGGGTCATTATGATTTTTTGTTCATGCCTTTTGGCCTTACTAATGCACCTTCTACATTTCAAGGGTTGATGAATTCCATTTTCAAACCCTTCCTTAGAAAATTTGTGTTAGTATTTTTTGATGATATACTACCCTACATCAGGTCTTGGAAGGATCATGTTCAACATGTTGACAAGGTGCTCAAACTATTGAAGGAGACACAATGATATGAAAAAACCTCCAAATGTTTCTTTAGAGTACAAGAGGTGGAATATCTAGGTCATATTGTATCTCATGAGGGTGTTAAGGTAGACCCTAACAAAATTAAATCCATTAAGGAATGGAATGTCCCCTCAACCATAAATCAGTTGCAAGGATTTCTTGGGTTAACATGGTATTATCACAATTTTTTTAATAATTATGGGAGAATAGTAGCACCTCTAACAACATTATTGAAGAAAGATGAATTTTCATGGACTCCTGAAGAAACTGAGGCCTTTGAACATCTTAAAGAGGTAATATGCCTAGCACCAGTCTTAGCTATGCCAGACTTCACAAAAGCCTTTATTGTGGAATGTGATGCCTCGGGAAATGGAATTTATGTTGTTTTAGTCCAAGAAGGAAGACCCATTGCTTTAGAAAGTTGTCCAATCAAAGGAAAATATTTACAGAAAGTTATTTATGAGAAGGAAATGTTGGAAATACTACATGCATGAAAGAAATGGCGACCTTACCTAATGGGAAGACACTTCAAGGTAAAAATTTATCATGGTAGTCTTAAAAACTTTTTGGAACAAAGATTATCTTCAGAAGAGGAGAAAAAATGGGTCACAAAGATGTTGGGTTGTGACTTTGAAATCATCTACAAAAAATGGAAGCTAAATGTTTTTGCAGATGCATTCACAATAAAGGATGAAGAGTTAGAAGAACTGCTTTCTGCCATTTCTATTATCGAACTAGATTGGATAACCGAAGCAAGGGATGAATGGAAGAAGGAAGAAGAAGTGTGGACACCCATTCAAAAGTTTTAGCAAGATCCTAGTACATCTGATATATTTAGTTGGAAAAATGATTCCTTATGGTACAAAGATCGCTTATGTCTTTTTAAGAATTCCCAAATAAAACAAAAGATTCTTTTGGAATTGCACACTTTTCCTTTAAGAGGACACTCGGGATTTTCAAAAACTTACCATAGGGTGAAGAAAGAATTTTTTTTGGATTTCCTTAAATCTGATATTCAAAATTTTTTTTTGGAATGTTTGGTTTGCCAGTAAAATCAATTTGAGACAATTAATACCCCGGGTCTTCTACAACCTTTATTCATTCCAAATCAAAATTGGGAGGAGATTTCAATGGATTTTATCACAGGTTTACCTAAGTCTGAAGGAAAGAGTGTCATCATGGTGGTAGTTGATAGACTTACCAAGTATGCACACTTTTGTGCATTATCTCATCCATTTAAAGCAAGTACATTTACTATTGCATTTATGGAAACAATTCAAAAGCTACATGGAAACCCAAAGATTATGGTAAGCGACAGAGATCCCATTTTTGCTGGAAAATTTTGGACATAATTATTTTCTTGTTTGGGTACTCAACTAGCTCATAGCTCATCTTATCATCCTCAATCCGATGGAAAAAATGAGATAGTGAACAAATGTTTGGAAGGATATCTTAGTTTTTTTGTATCTAATAAACAAACACAATGGGTCAAGTGGTTACCTCTGGCTAAATGGTGGTTTCGGTATGAAGAAATGCTCTATTTTTACTCCCTTCCTATTAAAAAAACATAATCGTTAACCTCTATTTTATCTCCATAAACCTCCTCATTCCTGCACTAATCCAATATCACTGTCCATTCCTACACAAACTTCATATTTCATGTTTAAGGTTTAATTAGTGCTTAATTAATCATTTTAAATAGATCTCCTTCCTTTAATATTTCTTGTAACTTATGTTTACTTTCCTAAATTATTTGATAAGCTAAAGTATTAATCATTATATAAGCTTGATCTAGTGCATGTAGATTCCTGCATTGTTGGCAACTACTCGTTCCATGATCTCCGCAACAACTTGATCACTTCACATGGGCATCTTGGTCCATTACATCTAGTTCAGTTGCGATCATCTGAAGTTGAACTCAAGTGAAGGATAGCCAAGATGTGGTCGAGGATAAGGTCTAAGGCCAGCGATTAGTTCGCACCCTATTATAGTTGTTGGCTTAATTTTGTAATTTTGTTTTCTATTTCGTTCAACCGAAAGGCTCGATTTGGAGCGACTGTGTAATTTTCAATTATGGCCATAGGCTGAAGGGATGTATAAAGGATAGCTCTTAGATAGAACTAATTTAGCGATAGCAAGTAAAACTGTAATTTTGGTTTATTTGTAATTGCATTGTTTCCCTCATTCTAGGCTGGACTTGAACTTAAAAAGTATATTTGCTGATCAAAGTTAATACAAGGAGTCGTACCATGATTTTTTCACTCTGTGTTCGATTTTTCATTGATTTTTTGCTAAAAGTGTTGAAGAGTTTCGTTTCCTAAAATGGGAAATGAGTTGGTTGGCTAGGGCCCAGCCAACCCAGCTCATTTACCCTCGTGCTTTCATTATCGTGAAAGTGTGAGTTAAATTTTTTTATTTGTAGAGTGTGGTTTAAATCTTAGATTCATTCTTGATTAAGAATTCTAATTTTCTTCTTTGAATAGTCAAAGTGTGAATGGATCCGTTGTATGGAAGTTGAATTGAATTTATTTATTTCCTGCAATTTCTTTCCTGGTTTGCTTTTGCTTAGATTGTGCAGAGAGATCATTCCTGCACCGGTGCATGTAGGATCCTGCACTCTGGTTTGCTAGTTTATTTATAGCAAAGGTTTTATTCATTTTCCTTCATATGATTTAATCTATTCTTGCAAGTGAGCATTTACTATCAGAAGGAAGCATCTATAATATTAAAAACTGAACTCTTGAAGATTAAGAATGACTCCGTGAAATGGAAAATAACGGTGTTTCAATATCCTAATTCATATATGCATCTCATAATTTAAGGAGAAGGATTAAAAGTAATCTGGAATATTACAAGTAAACCTTTTTGAGTTAGGTCTACTCGCATGCAAAACCCCTTTGACTAAAGAAGGTCTACTTTAACTTTTGAAGATTGTTTTCCTCTTAAAGTTTATTTCTATTACAAGGTTCAGTTGATTGAAGCATTCTTTTTCATAAGTAAGCCATTTCGGAATTTCTGCTCACATTTTCAATTCTTTTTATAGTTAACACACCTTTTTTTTTTCAAAAGTAAATGGAAAACTTAGTGAAGGGAATCTCTGTTCTGGTACAAGAACTAGTGTCTTGTTACAGAAACAGAGCACTCCAAGCCTTAAGGCTTATAACCCCTAAATGAATATATAAGTCTTCAGTATAAGTGTAAAATATACTTCTCACATAAATTTTTGTACCTGTAATAGTGCAAGCAGATTGTAGGAGTACAGGAAAAATAGCTTAGTGTGATAAGGAAAATAATTTAGAAGGAAGATCCTTTTAAGGGCCCACATGATAAACTGTCATTACCTATACTGAGGATAAACACGGAATTCTTGTTTTGTCATTTTTTTTTAAATGAATGCCTAAAAGAGGTAGGGGTCTGAAGCCCACTAAGGGCCGAGGAAATACTAGTAAATATGAAAACAATTCTCATATTGGACCTTCTTTCGTAGGCAGGAAGTCCAAAAAAAACCAGACTCATCACGCAGGAACTTTCCACTTGGATTTTGGCAATAGTAGTCCAGAAGTGACACAGCTCATGAAGGGGAAGAAGGAGACTATCATAACCCAAAATCTGCCTTCCTGGCCTGTTGAGAGTAGTTCGATTAGAGGAACAACAATGGCAGATCACGAGGACCATGTTGAGGGATCTGGCAAAAATCAGGTAAATGAGGAACAATCCACTTTTGGATTCCCAATTGTGGATTCAAATGTAACTGTGCAAATGAAGAATATACCACCATCATCTCTTCCTCATTTCTATGGTAAGGTACATGACCCAGACTCTTTCCTATTCAAGTTTGATATTTTGTGTAGAAGCTATGATTATTCATATTATGCTCAGAAATTAAAGTTTTTTCTGCAGCTCTCAAGGATGCAGCATTACACTAGTTCATGGGACTAGGGGGAACACTATAGCTTCTTGGGAACAGATGAAGAGAATGTTCTTGTCGAAATATCAGGAATATTGTAAAACAAGAGATATTCAAGATGAAATCTTTACTATTGTGCAAAATGATGATGAGACCCTAGAGGACTACTTAGAGAGATTCATGTATATCCTTCAAAGGTCAAAACACAAATTTGATCTAAGTACCATTAGAACCTTGTTCTTATGGGGGGTTACTGATGATGCTAGAAATAATTTGAATTTTTTAGGACAAGGGGATATTCCCAGAAATATTTTGATCAAATCTGTGACTTGTGCAGGAAATTCTCCAGGAACCAATATAGATTTGGTAAAGGAATTCGAAACCGAAATAAGAAAGCCAAATATACTAATGCTATTATTTTCAGATTGGAGGCAAAAATGGGAAATATGAAAATTGAAATAATGAATATTGTTAGAAAAAAAATAGACTCTTTGAAATTTCAGCAAAAATTTGTCGAAGAACAAGAATTGTCTATTTTTTGTCCAAAATGTAGGAAAAATCATCTTTTAATATAAAGTCTTCTTGATATTAAAGTAACTAATAAATGTGAAATTCGTGCATAGAACCATGCCACAGAAAAATGTCCCTCCATACCTCGGTTGAAAGCGGTATTTGAAGGAGGGAAAACTGAATCCAAATAATTTCATGCTATGGAAGCACAAAGAAACTGGCCTCAAGTAATTGCAGGTATGGATATAATGTGCATCCACATTCTGTTGGTTATAATGCAAATCCATATTCCTATCCTAACACTAGTCACTCTCAACATTGGCAACATGGGAACCAATATCATTATGGACAACCCTCCCAATATTGGCAACGGGGACGGAGAGGGCCAAACCATTCACACCATTCCTATCCTGCACCTATGCAGTCATATCCACCTACATATGCACCTTACCCAATGCCACAACCATCATTACCTCAGTTGAGTCAACCAACGCTACCATTGCCTTTACCTAAACCATTTCGGCCTCCTCAACTGCCTACCCAACCCATACCAAATTCCATTAACAAAGCAGTACAAATGATCCATTCTATGAACCTGCTTTTCCCATCTAAATACCAGTCAATGCCAGTTGGATTCAATGATATCCAATTGAGATTGGGGAATATAGTAACCTCAAAAAATAAAAAGCAACCTATGGTGATTATTGAAGAGAAAGGGGAGAAAACTTTAGACCATTATACGAAATGTGTCACCATTCAGCCTATCACCATACCTTTAGAACATTTGCCATCTTCTTCTAACTGGCCTCCCTACCCAGAGAGTCTAGTTGTGGAGATGAATGATCTCATTCCCAAGTCTAGCTTGGCTTATGAAATTAGGAACCTTTTCATAAAGGTACCTTTTCTACAAGTTATCAAAGAGATCCCCATTTGTACAAAAATTATTAGGTAACTCTGCCTCAAGAAGCCAAGAAAGAAAATATTGGAACTTCAAACCATTCAATTTTTCGGTAGAGCAGCATAGTTAATGATGGACCGGTGTATGCACATCAAGAAATATATTGCCCTCGGAAACCCTGTTGTCTCTATTCACATAGGTGATTTCCTTGTCTCTAATGTACTTATAGACCTGGGGGCGGCATTAATGTTATGACCAATCAAACCATGGATCAACTTTTACTGCTCCATATTCGTCCTACTCCCACTATGCTTGAATTGGCAGATAGATCTAAAATCAAGCCAAAAAGGGTGTTGGATTATGTGGTTGTTTCATTATATTCTTGGGAATATCTCGCAAATTTCATTGTGCTTCAGCCAAATAATCCTATGGGAGGACATCCCTTGACCTTGGGATTAACATGGCTTGATATGGCTGATGCTTATATTGGATGTCGTTCTGGTGACATGTATATTTCCCATGGATATTCTAGGAATAAGGTCACCTTGTATCCACTCGTTATATCCATTCAGGGGCTCTAAGACACCTTGTGGTTAGACTATAGTAGTGATGAGGAGACCCAGTATGTTTCCATGATACATCAGTATGTTGAGTCCTCATAGGAGGGTGAGATTCAAGACTTCTTGAATAATCTAGACACTATGCCCAATTTTGAATCATTGAGTGATATTTTTAGTCTATATTTTAAGGAAAGTCACAACCCTCTACCTCCCTCACCACTATCTCTAGCAACACTTCTGTGTACTCTTGAGCCTGATACAACTCTTATTGAGATTATTCTGGGAAAATATTTTCATATCAGTTCAGACTTGGATTCATCCAAGCAAGAGCAGCTTGTGAATTTTTTGCAAAACCATCTTGATGCCCACCATATCTATATTCAGGATGGAGCCTGACCTGTACGACAACCCCAATGGCGTATGAACCTAGCTCTAAGAGATTTTTTAAAGGAAGAATTGCAAAAACTCTTGGATGCTGATTTTATCTCTCCTATTTCTGATAGCCAATGGATCTCTCCATTGGTATTAGTCCTGAAAATAAATGGGAGATGGCGCATTTGCATTGACTACAGAGAATTGAACAAAGCCACTCTTAAGGATTACTTCTCCCTTCCTTTCATCGATCAAGTACTTGATACCCTTGTTGGTAAGAAGTACTTTTCTTTTCTAGATGGCTTTAGTGTTTATATCCAGATATAGATTACACCCGAGGATCAAGACAAAACCACCTTCACATGCCCATGAGGTACATTTTCTTACCGATTACTTCCCTTTGGGCTATGTAATGCCCCAGCTACCTTTCAAAGGGAAGCCTTGGGCATTTTTGTTAACCTTGAGTGTGTGGAAATCTATATGGATGAATTTTCTATCTTTGGTAATTCATTTCAGGAAGCCCTCATAAATCTAGAAAAGGTGCTTCTTCCTTGCCAAGAAGCTCATCTTGCCTTGAGTGACAAAAAGTGTAGATTAATGTGCAAGGCAGGAGTAGTTCTTGGCCATCTTATTTCTGAAATATGTATTATTATAGGTCAATTTGGGCATCATTCCCAATGACATGGTTAAACCAGAAATTATCCCCAGAACCAATGAAATAGGGTCTATCATCCCCTATCATTTCAGTTGCTACATGCCCTAAGACAAGAACAAGAACAAATCATCCATGACTTCCTTTGCAAGGTTTCCAAGATTTGAAGTACTTTTTATATCACCTATGAGCTCACCAACACAGCCTCTCAAGGGACTACCTGTTTTTCATATGCAATTACCTCCATTCTAGGGTGCTCTGTAAAGCACTTCCCAACATTCAATAGTGTGTTGGTCAAATGGGAGTGAAATTCTCATTGTTCCAGAATCTCCACATGGTCAGTGCCTTCTATAAGAGTCCATATGTGTCAAAATTCGAATCCATGTGTCCATCTAACACCTGTGAGCTTGGGAACATGTCTTGCCTATTATTAGAAAGTCATTGATTGAGAAACTACCTTCAGTTTCCCTATAAATTTAGCACATATCCTAGTGCTAAGAAGGGAAGAAATTTGGTAAATAAATGTTTCTAGTTTCTCAACTGAGTGTTTGATAAGAGTGATATGCTGCTAGTGAGATGTTTATTGTGATGAGACTGGGATGAATGTTGTAGATGGTGACATCAAATCGATCGTTGGTTGTAACCTCCCCCTTCTATCCATTATCAAATATTGTTGCTCATTTTCCCACATATGTATCTGTTTATGTTTCTACTTTTCTTATCATGGATTCTTAGCTGATATATATGTTTCATATTTCATTAATTTAACTGATTAAGAAAAACAGGAATCTCTATATTGCAATCTCTGTGTTGTTTAGTGATTATACTTGCAGGAATAGTCTGGTGATCAAAGTTTGATTGGAAGCTACAGCAAGAGCGACAGAAGGAGAATAGGAAGCGCTTGGATCATAAGTAAGTTCCTCTATCGTTCTATTTGTTTATTTACTCTTAGTGAAAGTGTCTGCAAATTCTTTGATCTGTTGTTCTAAATGCATAGTACCACATTTAGGGAATGTGTTTTATCCGTAATTCATAATTCCTCATAAAAAATTGGCGACTCTGCTGGGGATTTTCCCTTCATTCCCGGTTTTTTTTCCTCTGCTTATCCACCCAATAGCATCTACTATCAATTATTAGACTTTTGAAATAAATAATTGCATTAGAAGTGTGTTTATTAGCTTGAATTTTGACTCTTTGTTGTGCCCAACAGACTGTTGTTCAAGACATAGTGCTTTGCATAGCACTATCTCCCACTCAGGGGTGCTTTGCAACACATTGTCTCCCCTTAGAGACTGTGTTTCCCCCTAATCCAACCAAATTCCCTTTGAATTTTTCATTGCCATCACTTTCATCCTTTTGTTTGTTGTGTTTTCAATTGTCTGATACCTCATAGAGACCAGTGAATTTGTCTGATTCTTCCTCTGAAAAGTAAGTTTGTTCAATGTATATTTAAGTGTTTTTCTTTATCATTGACAAATAAAATATAAATTATTTTATTTCTGCATTAGATCCATTTGTTTTCGTAAAGGAAAATGTTGTTAAATTCTTTGTTTCCTGTAGGAAAAAATGTAGTTCCATTCTTCATTTTTCCTAGAAGAGAAATTGTTGATAAATTCATCATTTCTCAAAGAAGAAAGCATTTATTTTTTGTTTATTTGATGTAGATAGTTTCCTTTTTTGCATTCACATTAAGGGGACTGAAAAGAAAAACATGCATTTGCATGTAGTGAATTGTGTGTTTTGCATAGGAACAAATTAGGAAAGCCGCATTTTAGTTTGTGCTCTTTGTTGTTTGCTCTCAAAACTTATTGCTCTTTCCCCTTACTATCTAAGATTTTCATTGAAAAAGCTAAAATTGAAAAATTTGCTTATCATTTTAGTTTGCATTTTAGGAATTTCCATCACATCATCGTGGTGAACCTTGAAAGGAAAATTGATAAACAAGATCAATTTAAAATTTACATCAATTTACCTAAAAAAGCATTGGAACCATAACGATAACATTTAGAAGGTCTAGGCTAGAGACGTGTTCCGGCATCGTAAAACATAGTAGTTTTCGTTAATTGTCTGCGATACATTCCGAGTGTGATACCTTACTCCACGTATGTAAGTATATTGTAGCTCGTCCACGTACCTTCTGGTATATTGAGTGGTGTTATAGTACGAAAAGTATAAAGGGGTGCTCTCATTGTGAAGTTTCTCATTAGACAGCGCTAATACAGACTTGGGCCTCCATGTACCTTCGGGCATATTTTGGAGGACAACTTTAGGTTTTTATCCATCCATAGTGAACCGAGTTGTCCGCCTTGTAAATTGTGATACACTGAACACAACATTCGGGGAGATTGTCTGCTCGTACTTCTTGGTTTTCCAGGAGGTATTCTACAGTTCACAATTTCTTGGTAAACCTTTTACATAGCATTACCATTTTAATTTGTTTTTTTTTTTTTGGTCATAAAATAAATCATTCATCATGAAAGAATAAAATTCCTTTCCTCATTGTTCGTGTAGACTTTCATTGAAACCACCTTTACCATCGGAAGTCACTTATGGTCAGTGAAGGTGACATTGCTCTACCGAGACCAATACCATCAGTACCTCTGGTGAAGCATCATCTTCACATATACCAAAGTCAGCACAAGTTTTTTCTGCAAATCCTATTTCATCTAATGTTTTCGAGACAGAGTCATCACAGTTACCCATGGTCATGATCAATCCAATCAGTGAGAACATACCTCTCGAACCCAACATATTTCAACTGGAATTTGATCCAAATCCTGTCTCTTTTTTTCCAGAACATCTATATCTCGTAGTCAAATGACCAAAAGTTTTTCCTGTATTGGTTGCCCCATAATCTATTGTATCCATTGAGTCTCCCATATTGCGCAGTCAACCTCTTGAAATCCTTCTACCTGGTTTAATTTTGATTGAAGAAATACCACAAGACGAAACACTTTTAACTCCAACCCATTTTGGGGATGATCTTTACTTGTACGAATCTTTTCCTCAATCACCTCCCTCTGCTTTTGTTGATCCTGTGCCTATTCAAGTTCCTGTCGATTCAAAAGGGTATACATTTGGTCAAGTAACCATGACTGAACCAACATCTTCGGTTGTACCATCTATTCCAATTGCATCAGCAGCCACTCTCGCTACCCCGTCAATGTTCACAACTTCACTAGAGTCATATTTAAATGGTGTCCTGATGGTCCCATTAGGTTATAAATATTTATTTGGAATTTTCTTTGGTGAATCTTCAAATCCATGTACTTCACCAATGTCATCATCTAGTAGTTTAACTGGTAAACCTATAGTGAGTACTGAACAGCTTGATCCTTTATATCCATCATCAGGGCAATATCAAGCCGGTCCTTCTGGGTCTATTCCATCTAGTACAATCTCAACTGGACTCCATGCATTTGGAGAACAATATTTTCCGTCTTATTATACTACTCATGTTGGGGGGAAACCTATGTTCACCCACTTTGATAGTACTCCATCATTTTTTTGGTCAACCTAATGTCGAAATGAAAGTTTTGTTAATGGCAGCCCACTCTGCCTATCCAACCACAAACGGTTTTACACTCATATCAAACGGTTCAACCTGTTGCACCCACATCAAATCCACTTTTTAATACATATTTACCCCTATTACAGACTCAACTGTTGTACATCAATCATCTCAGGAAGATCTTTCAACTCAATACTATCAAGTAGTGGGCCCTCAGACTCCAACTCCTTTGGCTAGTTTTCAACACCACATGTACCCGGAATCATGTATTCACAAGCTGGATTACCATATTATGGGATGTCACAACCATAACCGGTTATACCTATCCTCAACCGAATCTAAGTTATTATAATTTTGGTTATAACATTGGTGGACATACCCCTTGGTAGCCACAGGTGAAAATGCCACAACCTTCATTTCAACAAGTATTGTACCTAGGATTTGGTCAATAGGATCCTCAAGCGTTTTCCTATCAAAACAACCCCTATCTGGGTTACCAGCAACAAATTCCTTATGCTAGTGCTCAAAGGCCTGTTGCCTAAGCAATTCCATCATACCCTAGCTATGCTCAACCTGACCTCAATCGATAGTTTCCTTTTGTTGCAGCTTTAGAGTTACTAGATTTAAATCAACTCACCAGCGACCCAATCAAATATGCTCCTTGGTGGCCAGTGATACCTCATAAATTACCCTCGGATATTCTTAAGTTAAATGGAAACCCTGGGGAAGACCCATCGACTCATATTATGACTTATCATTTTTGGTGTTCGTCAAACTCCCTAAATGATGACTCTGTTCGACTACATATTTTCCAGCGTACGCTCACTGGTCTGGCTGAAAAATGGTACACTGAGTTACCTAGAGATTCTTTTGATAATTTCACTGCCCTGGCTACTGTCTTTTTGAATCACTTCCAGTAACCCAAACGATATGAAACTGGAATGGAACTCTTGAATAATTTTAAACAGACTAATGCTACTCACATTTCTGATCATATTCATGAGTGGCGTCGTCGTCATAGAATGGTTAAGGCATTTGTTCCTGATCAGCTCCTTGCTGAGTAGTTCATTAAGACCCTATTACCATCTATAACTGAGGATGTGGCTAAGGGTGGCGTCGTCACTGAAGACCAGGCTATTGCTCGTGCCCAATATTTAGACTTGATTTATACTCAGTATGGCACGCTCTATGAGAAAATTCGTAACATGCTGCAATCTAATTTTACTCTTCCTCCTCCATCAAAGGACTCTCATGTTGGAGACGGTATGATCGGTATTTCAATCACACATCACACTACTGGATCTGATCCTGCACCTTCTTCTGAAATTAATTCCATGTCATTTTACAAATGAAAAAGTGACAAGCAACCCGGAAGTAATAAAAAGGGTAAATCAAAGAAAAAGAAAACTTCTACCCCGCAAGAAATATTATCTGATCAATCATATGGAAATTGGAAACCTCATTATCCATGCATAATCTGTAATGAGTAACACTTTGTTCGATATTTTCATCGTCGCACTAAAGTCTCAAAAAAGGTTAAGACTTCACATGTGTCAATTGTGTCGACAGATCCGTTTCTGAATCTAGACACAAATTTGGTTGCTATGGATCCAGCTTCTAGATCCCAAGTGCTTATATTAACTGTCACAAAGCCATTGACATGTGTTTTGGTGTCAACACATAATAAATATTACGCTAGTCAGGCCACTAATCAACCTACTACCTTGACCACGAATCCATCTACGGAATCGGTACCGCCACTTGTTGTTCCTGAATTGACAATCAATCCATCAAAGGGAGTCGTTCATAAATCGAGATTTAATTCTCGAGCGAGAGCTACTCAAAATTATAATATAGTTGAATATTTGACTCAATCCTCTTCAGCTATGTCAGCGCTTGAGGTGCTACAAAATTGTCCCTCCTAGAAATAGGCTTTGCTATTGGCAATTGGTGGAATCGATCTGACTAATTATAATCTCGTAGTCTTTAATCATATGAGCTATGTGCCGATCAGAATTGGAATTCTCAATCCAAGGAAATGTTCTCAATCACCTTGTTCTACTATTATTGATGAGGGAGTATCTTCGTGCATTATATCTCTAAAATGTTGGAAGTCACTTGGCTCTCTGCGCTTATCTCAATCATCAACGATGTTGAAGGCTTTCGACAGACGTACATATAAGCCTTGTGGTATTATCAATAACCTGCATGTTGAACTAGGGGGGGAAAACAGTGAATGTTGAAGTTGATGTTGTTGACAGACCCCTTGACTACAATATTTTACTTGGAATACCATGGGTATATGCTTTGACTACAATTGCTTCTACATATTTTAGAATGATCACCTTTCCACATAAAGGTGTTATCGCAGTCATCAATCAACTATCCTTCTTTGCCTCTATTTTCCAGGTAACTGGAAGTGTTATGTTAGTTCATGTACCCCAAATCACACTTCAGAACATTGGTGTAGGAATCTTAAAGGATTCCACTCTCATGGGAACCTTTCCATTACCGTCGCTTGCGACGTCGGCAGAAATTGCAAGTATAGAGACCTGCTACATCATCTCTTCCACTCCATCTGGCTTAAGGAAGAGTACAGGTGATTCTGGATTTGTTACGTTGGATGAGTTTTTTTCCACCTAGCCCTATTGAATTGGCATAGCAATCAACCTATCTGACTTGGGAAGAAAATTCGAAATCATCGTCGTCGTTTGTTTGGGTTGATCATTCATTAGATTTTGGTACTCCTTCTGATCCTTTTTCCTAAAATTTCTTGAAAAATGAGAATATTTTGGAAACCATGATGTCAGAAGGAGAACCATGGGAAGAGTATCATCATCGTTCCCATCTTTCTAATTATGAAGAAAATAATCTTAGTGAACTATATCACCCATCAATCAAAAATTCCTTTTCAAATTCTTTTCCTATCAATGTAATTGATTCTAAGAAAACATTTTCAAATATTGAATAAACCATTTCTATCAATATTTCAACCAAACCTGACATTGTAGAAAACATTCATGTCGACATGTCTTGTTCTCCATCAGAACCTGAAACATATCTCTCTTTCATGAATTCTGTGATGTATTTGCTTGGTCTTATGAGAAAATGCTAGGCATAGATACTAGTATTGTTGAACACTCTATTAATATGTACCCTGATGTCAAGAAGGTACGTCAATGCCTTCGTCCTATTCATCCGAAGAAGACCACTGCCATCAAAGCAGAAGTTTAAAAATTTTTGCATGCTGGTTTCATTTACCCTATTCCACTAACTGAGTGAGTTTGAAACATCATTCCTGTTATGAAAAAAAAGGAACCATCAGAGTATGTGTGGATTATCAGGATGTCAATATTGCTTGTCCAAAAGACAAATATCCTACTCCCTTTATCGACCAGATTATTGACGATTGTGTTGAATGTGAAATCTTTTCATCCATGGATGGATTTTCTAGCTACAATAAAATAAATATCCGCCCAAAGGATCAATATAAGACAACATTCATCTGTCCCTAGGGCACATTCGCTTATAAGGAACTCCCATTTTGTTTAAAGAACGATGGGGAAAATTTTCAGAAAGCAATGGATTATGCTTTCAATGGCATCAAGTACATTGCTCAACCCTATCAAGATTATTTATCCTCGGATTCACGAAATCATATTGATCACCCAATGCATTTGACAGATATCTTTTTACGCTGCCGACACTACAAAATATGCCTCAATCCATATAAATGTGTGTTTTGTGTTGGTTCTAGTCGTTTTCTTGGATTCGTTGTCTGAAAAGAAGGAATTCAGATAGAACCATTGAAGGTCCAGGCTAATTTTGATTTTCCGCCTCCATCAAATTTACTTCAGTTAAAAAAACTTAAAGGAAAGGATAACTTCCTAAGGGGATTCATACCTAAATATGTTGAAATGGCTAAAATATTTACTTGGCTCTGGGAAAAGGGGATTCCCTTCCATTGGAACCAAGTTGTGCAAGCTTCTTTTGATGTTGTCAAGGATACTCTTGTCCAAGCGTCATTAATGTATCCCCCCAATTATCAAAGTGATTATTTCTTATATATCGTTGCGGCTGATATGACCATTTCTATGGTATTGGTCCAAGTAGAAAATGGGATATAACATCCAATCTATTATTTGAGTCATAATCTCAATGATACGGAAGTGAAGTATTCGTATGTAGAAAATCTTGCCTTGGAGTTGTTCAAGTTGTCCAAAGATTTAGCCACTATATCCTATTCTGGAAGACCATTGTCATTTTGGATTGCAACCCATAACTTATATCTTATCACGTCAATTGCTGGGGGGTAAGTATTCAAAATGGATTGTCATTTTGCAAGAATTTGATTTGAAATTCATCAAATCTAAGTCAAAGAATTCTTTTGTTTTGGCTAAGCTTCTCTGTGACCTTCCCTCTGATAGTACTGCTACTACATTGGAACCATCTATTCCTGATGATTCTTTGTTTCTGATTAGGTCATTTGATCCTTGGTATAGGGATTTTATCATTTATCTCCAGACCCATAATTTTTGGCCTGATACCTCTCACTCTAACTAGCGACGTATCCGATACCAAGCCATTTATTATCTAATTTTCGGCGATACACTTTATCGTCGTGGTGTCGATAAAATTTTAAGAAGGTGCCTCACTCATGAAGAGGTCGAAAAGGTTTTAAATGACTATCATGCTAGGTCTTGTGGTGGACATTTTTCTGGATACGCTACAGCACAGAAGATACTATGCGTCGGTTACTTTTGGCCTGCCATATTTCATGACTTCATCCTCGTGGTCAGAATTTGTCATGCGTGCCAGATATTTGATCATAAAATCCACAAACCGCCAGTGCCAATGCATACTCTTATCTCTACGGGGCCATTTTCAAAATGGGGCATTGACTTCATGACCTGTAACCCTCGTTTGTCCGGGGGGCATGGTTATATTATTGTCACAGTAAAACACTTTACCAAGTGGGCCGAAGCGATGCCTACATTCAACAACATAGGAAAAACAATTGCATTGCTTTTCTTTAATCATGTCATTGCGTGGTTTGGGTTCCCATAGGCTATAGTCACAAATCATGGTAAGCATTTCCGTAATCACATGATGACTAAATTGACTGCCAAGTTAGCACTGTCACATGATAATTCTACTCCTTATTATCCACAATAAAATGGACAAGTTGAGGCTATTAAAATATTCTTAAACGAATTCTTCAATGAATGATAGGAGTTCGTAAACGAAACTAGAATTTGATCATGTACTCTGCCTTGTGGGCGTACTGAACCTCGATGAGAAACGCAACCAGATTTACCCCCTTTTCATTGGTGTATGTTCTGGAAGCTATCTTTCCAATCCAATGTGAAATACCATCGTTGAAATTCACAATCGACTTGTTACCTCACACCTCATATGAAGAAGCATGTCTTTTTAACCTCATCCATCTTGATGAAACACGTTTTGAAGCCCAATTGACCAACGAAGCGCATAAGAGACATATAAAGGCACAATACGACAAAAATTTCTAGCCTCACATTTTCTCAGAGGGCTACTTGGTCCTTATTTATGATCAAGAAGCTGATGTAATAGGTACAGGGAAATTTGAGCCATTATGGCATAGCCCCTATATTTTCAAAAGAGTTCTTGCTAAGGGTGCCTAGGAGTTGGTGGATTACGATGGAATTTCATTGGCGCAGCCCCAAAATGGGTTGTATCTCAAGTTACTATGCTTAATCATGAGCGTAGTAATTTTTTGTATTATATTATGTATATATGTTGTTGATTTGCATTCACTGTCTTATTTTGTTTTTTATAGTCTTCTTGACGTTAGTAATCCGCTTTACATTTCATCGCAGATGTCTGAATTTTTGGAACCATTTTTTGGATATGATGATGGTGCTAGTCATAGTACAAAAAATCTATCCTCTACGGCGTGGGATATTTTTGCTCCAAACAGTGAGTTAGTGAGTTTTCAAGGGATTTGTATCAGTATATCGACAAACAATATCATTGAGTATAGCGTGTTGATCAAACTTCTCTCTGATTCCATTTCATTGGTATTAACTGCATCATCATAAGGTTAGACTCACAACTTGTGGTATTACAACTTACTAGTGTTTATATTGTTAGAAATCCAACACTGCATCGTTTGTTCCTAAGAGTTCGAATTTTGGAAAGACACTTTGATTTTATTCAATGTCAACACATTTCTAGAAACTTGAACACATTGGCTGATTCTTCAGCAAATTATATTATAAACAGAAATTTGCAACACATGTAAAGATGCATTCACATAATTGAATAGGATTATGCAATAAACATAGGAAAACACTGAAATCAAATATATTGATAGTTATAATTTTTTACAAAAATTTGTGCCCAAGAAACATTGGTCATCTGACCTCAAAATTTATGCAACATGTCAAAAGTAAACTAGTGATGCTCATGGTAACATGTTATAGATCTAGCTATCCTACGCAATAACCGCATCCAGCAGTTAGAAACACCAATAGTGTGGTGCTACAGTCGCATGGGTAACTCTTCGATCTGGAAATCGGGAATCTGGAAGGTCAACCCCTCTATGTGCTGCCAAAGTTCATACAGAGTCTTAGTCATGTCTAAATCCTAAAGAACTGCTCTCTCGACAGCCCTCTCTATTGGCTCATCCGCTCCATGCTCTAGTTCCTCCACTGGTTGAACTCGACCAACATCTGCATTGCATTAAAAATTTATTTTAGTCTTGGGAAAAAATAAAAATACAAAAGCATGTATAAACCTTATAAAAATCAAAAAACATGGTCAAAACATTGTCACCGATTTCACCCCACTGAGCGCCTTCTAGTAAAGCTAAGTCTGGATCTCCCCGAAAATCAATGTCTGCATATGCATACTCATCGATAGCGATAACCTTTCACCTGAACCAAGAAAATAATGCAGTCGAGAACACGATGGAAGATTGGCCTGCATGCCTAGCCATCAGTTCTACCCATCTTTGCATCCTCGGATCTCTAGGGTTAGACACACCCAGCATCACATGCTAAGGCTGTATTAGTGGAATCCACACTAAGGAAAAATAAATGAGTATCAAACCATAACTGATTTTTTTCTTCCTTCCTCCCTTTTCCTTGTTCAGTTCTTCTTTTATTTGAGAAAGTACAGCATCAGATAAGTTGAAAATTGTTTACTCCATGTACTCTAGCACATACTGCATATAAGATCTATTTGCTACATGTAGTGTAACGGTGCATACAAGATTTTCAATCATGAATAGAATGGTTCTCAAAGGCAAATCAAGAATTTCATGGATGTTTATTTTCCCATCCTTGCTCGACTCTTCCCCTAGATAGCAATACTGTAAAACGTCGTCTCTCATTGTCTCCCCTCCAAGAGAAAACCCTGAGAGAGAAATGGGTAAGCCTCTCCTCAACAAGCCTGTCAGAAAATACACATCCTCCACTATAATAGGAACCACTTTGTTCCTAATGTGAAATGCCTCAATTGTCGAATCCCATGCACAAACTAGGAACTCCAAAAGTTCTATTTGTTTCCTCATACCTAACAAGCGAAAGTACTTTAATAACCCACAATCTCTTAGGGCCCTTACAGTACCCGAATCAATAAGGGAAATCATATTTTGTTATTCATGCTATCTTTCTCTCCAAGTAATCATCATTCTATTCTGATGAATCCCTGAAACATAACCATAAGACTCATTAGACTCCTTTTCATATAAAAAATTAGGCAAAATCTGGGTACAATGCAAAAATCAAGAATTCGAATTGCTCCCAATGCGGTCTTGATCAATAAACAGTGTGTTTCATATGCCCCTAGGCTTCATTTTAGGGTCTCCACAATGCATTTTTCGCTGCTCCAGGGTGTGTTTCCCTCTTTGGAAAAATAACTTACCCTAAGGGGCCCAAATCCCTAAAAATTTGCAATGAAAAGAAATGAAATGACTACTGAAAGAAAGAGAGGGTTTATGGCACCAACCTAGATCAAAATGCGATGAAACCCATCCACAAAATCGATTGCAATCAACGGCTGAAGTTTGAGGGCAAAAACAGGTTCAGAGCTCCAAAATGAAAATGGTAACTTTCAAATAGTAAAGATGAATAGTAAAACTCTTTTAATTGGTCATTTGATTATTTTCAATTCATATTTTTTGCTGTGACTATGGTTTTATTCAATTTTTATCATGAAATGAGTATTTTTAATCCATTTGATGTTGTTCTAAGAATTTTTGCAACTGATGAGTAGATTAGTCATGTAGATTTATTTCAAGAACGATTTGAACACAAAGCATACTTTTATGCTTATTTTTCTAGCTTTGATAAAAACAAAAAAGGACTTGAAGCACACTCTTATCTCTTTTTTGAGCTTCGATAACATCGAAAAAGGAACCCTTCGAGTCTTCTTTTAGATCTTTTCAGACTCCGATAATGTGAAAATATTGTGGAGAATTTTTCTTTTTGAGCTCGTAAAAGTAAATGAATTGATATCTACTCAGTATAAGTTTAACCCTTTTCCAGACTAAGATAGATTATTTACGAAAAAGGAATGCCTTAGTCAAACATGGCTAGGAGGTTCTCTCAAATATTATTTTACACTTTTCAGATCTGAGCAAAAAATTTACAAAAAATTACTTATGGATTTTTCTTTCGTCCTCTTTTTCAAACTCTCTAAATATGAAAAAGGATCAGGATTTCACTGCCATTAGGCTTGTTAAAACATAAAATAGCGACAGGCTTTTCGATCATGGCAAGAATTGAGTTTCATTTATCGCTAGACTCGTTAAATTATAAAATATAGATACATTATTCGCTCGAAGGGTTGAATTATAGATCAAGCATATGTTATCCTCATCAAGCTTGTTAAAAAATAAAGAGGTACTAGTTGACAAATGACCGAGGAAAATTTGGGAAAGTGAACATAACTTTTACGGTAGTTGAGGTTGCTCTTGAACATGACACTTCACTCCATCATCATGACTATTTGGGTTGGGTAATATTCTTGATGGTTCATGCATACCTATGGTTCATCATACCTTCACATCAGTTTTGGGTCAATGTTTCCAACTCATCTCAGTGTCACCGATATGTTCAAGATAAGTCATCTAGTGAATACTCATCCTTCTGCAATACTCATAAACCTTCATTCTCATGACAGTCATCCCTGAACATTGCTATATCAAGTCACATTTTTTCTCTAAAATCAGTGACTCTTGTTTTGCAATAAAGTGACTTCATGTTGACGTCAAATCATCATCCAGGAAGTTCACTTAGAAACATCATCTTCCAGTACCATGAGGCTTGTTACAACATCGACAAGATCCTCGCTTCCAGACTTTTGACCGATACATTTTGTTTGGCGTTCAACATCAAATCATCTATTCACACCTTACAAAAGGTACTGCAGTACCTTGAGGACCATTAACATCAATGGTGGTTCTCTCGCATTTGTTAACAGCTCACATTATTGGCTGGTAATCAAACAATTTCTTACCATGTTTAACTACAAATCATATATTCGCATGGCTAGACTTGTACCCAAATGATAGAGTGAACGAGATAAGAAGATCCCGGATCTATTTTCAGCCATCTGTGTTGTGATTGCAGGATTTTTGTACACATCATCTGTACGGTGATCTTACATAAAGATCGTCATCCGAACATGGGCCTATATCTGTAGGCATGTCTGTATTAGGTAACATTCCAATGTAGATGACTTTCTACAATATGTACATGTTATTAGATAGTTTATGTGCTGAGCATGGGAATGCCTTCCCTCAGCAATTCATGATCAAGAGGATATATCATGATGTAATGTATTGTAAGATTGATTCAAGTCGCCACTCTACTTCAGTTCCATCCCATCACATCGTAAGTCATCTCATTAAAAAAATATTTTTATTATTCTGACTTCATGCTTTAGGGGGCATCTATTATAATTCAATTTGGGAATCATTCCCAATGACCTAGTTAAATTGGACACTATCCCCAGAACAAATGAAATAGGGTCTATCATCCCCTATCATTCAGTTGCTACATGCCCTAAGACAAGAACAAGAAAAAATCATCCATGACTTCCATTGCAAGGCTTCCAAGATTTGAATTACATGGTATATCACCTATGAGCTCACCAATGCAGCCTCTCAAGGAACTAACTACTTTTTGTATGCATTTTCCTCCATTCAAGGGTGCTTTGCAAAGCACTTCCTGACATTCAAGAGTGTTTTGGTCAAATGGGAGCGAAATTCTCATTGTTCTGGAATCTCCACATGGACAGTGCCTTCTAGAAGTGTCCATATGTGTCAAAATTCAAATCCATGTGTCCATCTAACACCTTTGAGCTTGGGAACATGTCTTTCCTATTATTATAAGTTCATTGATAGAGAAACTACCTTCAGTTTCCCTATAAATTGAGCACGAATCCTAGTGCTAAGAAGGGAAGAAATTTGGTAAAGAAATGTTGTTGTTTTCTCAATTGAGTGTTTGATAAGAATGATATGTTGCTGGTGAGATGTTAATTGTGATGAGGTTGGGATGAATGCTAGAGCTGGTGACATCAAATCGATCGTTGGTTGTAACCTCCCCATCCTATCCATTCATAAATATTGTTGCTCATCTGTTTATGTTTCTACTTTTCATATCATGGATTCTTAGTTGATATATATGTTTCATGTTTCATCGATTTAATTGATTAAGAAAAATATGCATCTGTATATTGCAATATCTTTTATTTTTAGTGTTTATACTTGCAGGAACCAGTGTGGCGATCAAATTTGGATTGGAAGCTACAGCAAAAGCGACAGAAGGAGAAAAGGAAGCGCTTGGATCACAAGTAAGTTCCTCTATCATTTTGTGTGTTTATTTACTCTTAGTTAAAGTGTCTGTAAAGTCTTTGATCTGTTTTTATAAATGCATAGCACCACATTTATGGAATGTGTTTTATCTGTAATTCATAATTCCACATAACAGGTATCCAGGTTGACCCTGTGAAGATAGAAATTATTGTGAGTCTTCCTGTACCCAAAACTCAAAGGGAAGTGAGAGGTTTTCTGGACATGTGGGATACTATATGAGATTCATTGAGAATTTATCTATGATAGCTACAACCCTTTTCCATCTTTTGGCTAAGGATAGTGAGTTTTCTTGGTCCACAGCTTGCCAACAGACCTTTGAGACATTGAAGGAAAAACTAGTTCAGGCACCAGTTTTGAGAGGACCAAACTAGTCCCTACCATTTCATATTTCCTTTGATGCCTCAAATAAAACTATTGGCGCAGCTTTAGGATAGGAATAAGACAAACAATCCTATGTTATTTACTTCATCAGTAAAACCTTGTCACCTATTGAATTAAACTACACAGTTATTGAGAAAGATTTTTTAGCTGTAATTTTAGCTATTAAAAAATTCAGACAGTACATTAAAGGGTATGAAGTCTTTGTGCATACTGATCATTCCTCAATAAAATATTTGATGAATAAACCATTAACTAGCAATAAAGTGACAAGGTGGTTATTATTGTTGCAGGAAATTAACATTACTATTGTCGATAGACCAGGAAAATCTAATGTGCTAGAAGATTTTATTTCAAGATTAAATAATCTTGGTGAAGCAATTCCTGTTGATGATGATTTTCCTGACGAACATTTTTTTGTTATGTCGACAAAACCCCCGTGGTTTGCTAACATAGCTAACTATTTAGTCACTAGAAAAACACCACCTCACTTATTCGCTCGTGAAAAGTTGAGTATCATACAGAAAAGTGTTGCATATTCTTGGGTTCAAGGAGACCTCTTTTACACTAGACCATATCTTATTATTCCTATATGTGTAAGGGAGGAAGAAGTGTTTGATATCTTAAAATATTCTCATGAAGAACCTTGCAAAGGTCACTTCGTTGGTAAGCGGACTACATATAAAATTTTACGAGTTGGCTATTTTTTCCCTCCTTGTTTAAGGATGCCAAACAATATGTCAAGCAATGTGATAGTTGTTAGTGAGTGGGCAAACCTAATCAAACCAACGAAATGCCTTTATGTCCTCAGGTTATGATTTAGCCTTTTTTAAAATGAGCCATTGATTTTGTAGGACCAATAAATCCAACATCATTAAATAAAAAGCATATTTTGATTTGTATATATTTCGTTACAAAATGGGTAGAAGCTAAGGTTGATTCTTTTGCTACTGAAAAAGTTGTTGTTTATTTTGTCTTTACTGAAATATTTACTAGATTCGGTGTGCATAGAGAGATTTTTTCTGACAATGTTCTTTAGTTTATTTCTAATCTGGTACAGGGAGTGATGGAGCAGTATAAAATCTAACACAAGAAATCTACACCATATCACCGGCAAGAAAATGATCAGGTAGAGTCCACAAACAAGGTGATTGAGTCCATCCTCACAAATACAGTAAATATCCATAGAAAGGATTGGGCTAAAAAATTACCAGAATCCTTGTGGACATACCGAACCACTTGGAGGAACAACACGAGACACACACCATATGAGCTAGTGTACGGGAAACAAGTCCTTCTGTCGATAGAGTTCCAGATCAAAACTTTCGGGACTGTAGTCCAACAAGGATTAGATCTCTCTAAAGCACAACAGCAGTGTATTCTAAAGTTGAATGAATTAGATGAATTTCTAAGGGATTTTGTTCAGCGTGCACATGTTGGTTCAACAACAACTCAAAAAGTGGCATGATAATTCCATCTGAAAGAAGTAGTTCCAACCAGGTGATTGGGTACTCCTTTACGATTCTAGATTTAAATATTTTAAAGGGAAATTCCATACACGCTGGATGGGACCTTATGAGGAATTCAAAGTTTTTGAGAATGGAGCAGTTGAAATCAAAACTATTGATGGACGGAATTTCATGTTCTTGGTAAATGGGAATAGATTAAGGGTGTATTTTTCATCCCCTTACTAAAGGAGATTTTATGGAGAAAGTCCAAGAGCAATCTGAAAAGGAGATGGTAGGTGGAAAAACTGACCTGTTGAAGATCTGATTCTTTCTTTTCCTCATATTGTAAAATAAAATAAAATGACAAAAAAATAAAAAAATAAATCATATAAAAGAAATTTTTTTTCCTGTAATTAGGAAAATCAGTTGACTAACATAATTGCAAAAGGATTTACCTGAAAACCAACATGCTAGTAGGGAGATCAAAATTTCAATAAAAAGGGAATTTTGTTTGATTTTTGGATATGTTGGTTGTCACCAAGAAGAAGCAAGTTCATATGGTAACCAAGCCCTTACAAAAGTTTGGGATAGCTAGCATGGAAATTTTTATCCAAACAACGCTCGATTCCCACTGCATTTACTTTTTCCGGCACCAGTGCAGGCAGATCTTGAAGATAAAATTATGCCTTCCTTCTATTCTCTTTTAACTTTCACTATTCATATGCAACCACACTTCCTTCTTGGGATAGGATTGCCCCAACTCCTTCCTTACATGCATCCGTAGAAACTTTGAATTCTTTATTTGGATTAGCTACCCTCAACACCAGGGCCGTGGTCAACAAAATTTTTAACTTTTCAAAACTATTTTGACACTCATTAGTCCATTTAAATACTTTTCCCTTCCTCTGTAATGAGGTAATTGGACCGTTTCATAGTTCCCACTATTTTTATTTTCTTAATCCCATTATGAATTAACCTTCTCTTTCTTCTAAGAAACTATCCCTACCCGGTTTCGTAAAATCCCTCTTTTCCCCTTCAATTTTTTCCACATCTCGTTTTCATTTACCCCCCTTGATAGTATTATTCTTGGAATCCCTACTATAGTATTCCTTCCCATTTTGGAAATTACCCCTTTTCCCACTTCTTTGTTCCCTCATGGATCAATTGCGGGATCTAATGTAGTCATATCAGAAAGCATGCTCATGAAACACCAAAGAATGGCGAATAAAACTTCTCTTGTATAATCAGGCAAATTTTTTTAGTCCAGCCAAAGAACTGTTTTCTATCAGAATTTTTTTATCCCCTCTTTCATCGATGCGACAGAAATTCTTGGTGTAGGAACATGCATGAACGGTGAAGGCAGGTTTAGTACAAGCACATTGTAGTGCAAGCAGGTTCAATGCAAGCAGGTTCAGTGCAAACACATGCCTGACTATGAAAACGCACTGCAAAAATTTTAACACGATATTTTATCACTTAAAAAATTCAAAACATCATTATGACAAGATTACTTATGATCATGGGTCAAAATAGGGCTTTAAGAGTCATTTCTTGAGTTTAACCAAGGGAAGTGTTAAATTTTTTAAGTTTGAGCCTACCCTAGTGTTTAAATAAACTCATTTTTAAGGTCTTTCATGTCAAGTCTTTCATCATTTTAAGATTCATTTCATTTCCCAAAGTTTTTATATAAAAACTACCCAATTAGCCAAGAAACCACAGTTTTGTAGCACCTCACGTTGAAAAAATTCACTTTGCGCTACGAAAGCGCTGATAGGTTCATAGCGCAAACAGCAAAAATTACACTATAGGCGCTACGAAAGCGCAGTTTTGTAACTGTCTTGTCAGTTGAGTTGTCAAATGTTAGAAAATATTGGGAAAGGGTAGGATAGAGGCTTGTTGAGTCATGTAATGATTAAATCGAAGTACACACCCACGTTTGTAGTCATCATGGTCAGTTTAGGTTATGAGTGAGTCATCATTTTCAGTTATGAAAGGACGTTTGAAATTCAAATTCTTTCCTAATTAGTCATTCTCATTCCTTTTGGCTTTCTTTCGTAATATCTGAGCTCTGGGTATCAAGCCAAACTTGTGGTTGGTTCTTACAAAGGCTTATTATATCCATTTCAAGCAAGGTTTCTCACACATTTATTCAAGCGAGGCTGATACATCCCTATCAAGCGAGGCTGAGAGGTTCTCTGAAGAATATGGCAGAGGAAAGAAAAATACACAGAGGAGGACAATGCTTAAGGCATGAACCTGAAGACATGAAGGCAATAACTAAAGACCCAGTAGTGATGGAAGCATTCAGAAGAGCAAGTTGCCTACAGTTTTGTGAGAAATCGCAGGGCTTTCACACACAGGTATCCAAGGAATTTTCTATGAATTTCAATGGAACAACTACTAAAGTGGGGATGCTAAGTTTGACTATCACACCAGAGGTCATTGTTGTTGTTACAGAGATTCCAAGAGGTCAATAAACTTGGTTCAAAGGGTTCAAATTTAATATGGAGCAGTGTAAAGAGTTCATGAATCCTGAGCACATTGAGATGGATCTCAACAATGCTATCCCAAGAAACTGCATCAAAGATAATTATTCAAAACTGTTGCTCAACATTCAGAAATATTTTATTTGTGAAGATAGATATCACAAGGTCTATTCATACCATTTCAAATTGCTTCTACACTTCACTGGTAAGATTTCACTTGACTTACCTTTTTATATGCATAGAAGTCTTGCAAAGATGGCTGATAAGGTGCAAGCAAAGTCTGAGGGGATTGACACATCATTTTTTCATCATGGCTTAATGAAATTATTAATATTAGATGAACTTCAAAAGATAGGCAGAGATTGGCCATCATTCTTGTTTGTATATGGTTTTGAGTTGGAAACCCTAACCCCTGTAAGAGACCCTAAAGCTAAAGGAGTTTAATCATCACCAGCAGCAGAAAAAATTCAACCTATGGTTGCAAAACCAAAAGAACCTGCAAAAATAAAGCCAAGAAATCAAATAGAGAAAATGCTAGATCAAATGCAAATTCTTGGTACACCAACTCTCCCACCTGTAAAACAGAAATCAAAGGTTTTCAAAGATGCAAAACAGGAACAAGTTGTCCGTAAACAAGGGACCAAAAGAATAACTAGAATCCAAGCAGTGGTTTTGAAAAGAAAGACAGTTGTTGTAGAAGATAGCTCAGTAACAAAGGGGAGTCTAGAGGATATTCTTCATGCCATTGACATAGAAGAAACACCTATTTTCCAAGCTAAATTTATTGGAAGAGATGAGCAGAAGTTGAAAAAGGTCAAGTCTACAAAGAGATTAGATTTTGAGGGGGAAGATGCAGGTTTCATTTTTCAGGAAAGAAAGCCTATAACAAGGCATGCTAGGAAATTAATGGAAGACAGCAAAGAAGTTAAAAAACCCACTGAGACAACTAAATCACCTAAAGAGATTGTTGATCTCTCCTTCACCCACAGTGAAGGATACAATCAACAAATTAAAAAAGGGAAAAGAGAAAGTGACAGAGAAAATAGAGTTTTAGCGCCTTGAGGAAAAGTTAAAGTTGGCAAACCAGGAAATTGTTGTCATGAAAAAGGGAGCTAGAAAACACAGTGCCGAGAAAGTACAGTTTAAAAGGATGAAGGCAATGTGGGAAGGACAAGTTAATTTTGTCTCTGAAACTCTAGAAAATACAGAGAAAATTTTCAAATGGACAGTTCCAGCAATAAAAAAAGCTAAGTTTGTCAAAATAATAAACACCCATCTGAGAGCTACTAATAAAAGACTTAAAAACCAGGTGAAGGATTTACAAGAGCAGATGGAGTTAATTCATGATGAGCTACAGAACAAAGGCATTAAAATGACAGCCATAGAAGAACCAATAGGCCAACCAATTGTACTTGAAGAAGAAATGCCTCAAAGAAGCTAAAAGGAGTTTGTTTTATTGTTTGTATGGTTTTTTAATGATGAGGACAGGTTAGATTTTTAGTTTTTGGGCAAACACAGTTTTCATTTCACAAATTTTATGAAAAATCTACATACTCAGCAGTTTCGTAGCGCCTCCAAGCTTTAAAAGCATAAAAGCGCTACGAAACTGCTGTAGCTACCTTTTTTGCTTCTTTGGGTCAGTATTTAAGGTGTTAAAAGATGAGTTTAGGAGCTCAAATTACTATGAAGGGTGTGCTGAAAGGTGATTAAAATGATGCAAGAGGAAAGAGTTAAGTTTTTAGAGAATAAAGGCTTGAAATGGCAGTACTACAGAAAGCACTACAAAACTGTTGTATTTTCGTAGCGCAACATATTACAGCCTTTTGAACAGTTTTTGAAGCGGTTTTGGACAATTGGAGGCTAGGAAAGAGTGATGAGATATGTTAAGCTAACTTCCCACAGCCAAGGAACATGAAATGAAGATTAAATGATGGTCAGAATTTTCAAAGAAGGAAAAAGATGCTATGCCTAAAAAACATGGTATTGTTTCCTATTTTTGTGGAGGTCAGCAAAGTGGTCATGAAGAACTGAATATCATTATCCAAATTTGACTATGTGATGTTACACTTGTCAATGATGTAATTTCAAATGGATAAGGTTGTTATAGATAGTAATAAGGAGTTTGAGTCCTTTTTGAAATAGGACTGTCAAGTAGGATAGGTGTCTCTTTGTACTAAATTTCATGTTTTATGGTTATCCAAGGTGTAAATGGATAGAAATTTGATGTATCTAGCCTAGAGGCAGATCATGTGTTGATTTAAGAGGTCTATTAAAGGTCATTGGGTCGAATATTTCAGGGGTTGGAATTTTTTGGCAAAATTGTGCTTGTTGTGAACTGACTGTTTTCAGCTAATACATAGATCTTCTACTTGACCAACTTGAGATTCTAAAGGAGTTTTAGTGTTTTCCTATTCTATCTGTATCTCTTATATATCTCATTTGCAATGGTGTTCATCTATATTACTCAAAATTCATCTATTATATGCTCTGACTTCCTTTATAAGTGAACTAACTGTGTTTTTACATGTTTCATGTGTGTGTGCCTTATCACTAAAAACTCTGATATGCCTCAACTTCCATGCTAAGTAGACTCATTGAATTGCTGAATTTTTTTGACTTCATAAGCCAAATGTATACATGTTGATGTTATTTTCAACCTACATCTATCATTATCAGTTTATTTCTTAAATAGATTTAGCCATATATATTTTTATCCATATAATTAACCCTTGAGAGAGCCCTCTCAGGCTGAGGAGGCTAAGCCTCAGTCACAAGATTAGGTTTGAAATAGTTACATGAGATTGTCTGATCAAGTAGCCTATCAGGTCCAATTTTGTGATAACACAGTATACGAGCGCTTGATGCAAAATGCCTATTCGAAATTTAATTTTCATTTCTACAAATGAATGAATACCACAGTGATAGATCATAGCATTGCATTATTTTCTTTAACACTTTGCTTTATCATTTACTGACTTAGGGATAAATTATTAAAGTGAAAGATATTTTAGATTCTGAGATCTAATATTTTTAATGAGTATTGAAGTAAATATTATGTGAATTATGAGGCAAAGCATGGGATAGTACAAATCTACTCGAAACCCCATACTTACCTCCTTTTGAAAATATCCTACATCACATTTTCATAATAACCTTACCTCATAATTCCATCATCCATGACCGTTACACCATCATCGTAACAACCTCTGCCTCCTCCAATTATCATTACCTGCCTGTAGCGGATTGATATGTGTGTGAATCCACCCGAAGGGATGATTTTAATGATTGAACGTGATTGGATGGATGGGACTAAAAAGACGGTGGATGAATGGATCTGCATCATGAAATTCTCGGTAGCCTTTGGCATTCCTCAGTGTGAAATTTTCCTAAGGTCGTGACACATAATTGAAGCAAATTCAAACAAATATGGCACATGTGAGAAATGATCAATCATCCATGAAGGAGATAGAACAGACAGCGGAATATCGAAACAGTCTTGCACTATTGCAAGAATCGGGATTTCTCCCATTTTTGCATAAATTGGATGGGTTTGATATGGTCGTGTCTCTAGAATTTACAAATACATTTGATGGAAACTGAGCTAAGGTAGTCTCATTAGAGTTTGAGGTCATGGAAGAATATATAACGTGAGTTATAGGCTTGTCAACCACAGGGGAAAAATGGTTTAAAACGGAGAGGATAAAAAATAAGAGATGGCACCGATTTGTGGTCGACTAAAAGCTCAAAGTCGACTGGAAAAAATAGCTTATGCACAGCGCCATGATTGGAAAATGGCAAGACCTCCTATATATATTACAAAAGTTCCTGACCTGTGAAGGACATTATTCATTAACATTCGTGTACCATATCCGGTTATTGCTGCATTTTGAATCAGGGAAACACATCAATTTCCCTTATTACCTATTCCGAACTTTAGAGAAAATGGTGAAAGGAGTGTAGAAATGGGATGCGAGCCAGGTTGCATACAAACCATACCATCACAGGCTCATTTCAATCTTGGTTAAGAAATAATTGGAGGCTAAGGAAATTACCTGGGAATAATTCTTTAAATAATTTTGGGGAAGAAGTGTAGGGAAGTCGACTAGGAAGAGTGCAAGAAAGAAAAGGAAATCGGAGACCCCGAGCCCTGCCAAGAGAAAGAGCAAGAAAAAATGGGTGCAAGCAAAGGAGAAGGTTGTTGAATAAACTTCATCCTCAACAAAAAGATAAGTGACCAAGACCTAGACCAAGAAAATAACTGTCTCTTCGGGGACAAGTCGCACTCAGTCAAGCTCCCTGATTTTGATTGACGAGTCACCCTAGGCTTCACCTGGAGATCACAACCTCTTGGTTCTTGCAGATTTAGCTGCTCATAGCATGGTAAATGAAGAAAATTTATATAGGGAGGATGACATATCCTTGTCGGCCTTCCTTCATAATTTTAAGAAGAAAATAATGATGTTGAGTACAAGCAGAGACTCAGCAGAGGGAAATATAGATGAAGAGGTGCAACACATAGAAACCCTCAACAATTTTGATGAACAGGGTACTGAAGCCCCTGATGAGATGGATGAATAGCGTACTGAAACCCCTGATGAGTTGGATATACAAGGTACTGAAGCCCATGATGAATTAGTTACGCAGGGTACTGAAGCCCTTGGCACAATGGACGTGGAGGATACTGAAACCCTCGGTGACATGGAAGCTCCTAGCAAAGAAACCCTTGGTGATATTATGATGCAGATGTTGGATGCCCAAGATAACTTCGATCTTGGCAACGATGGTACATGCTTTGAATCTGTTGCAGAAAAGGTGTTTGCACTAGATGAGTTGGACACAAAGACCTCTACCCTCTATCTCAATAACCGGATAGTAGAATTGGAACAACAATTTCACGACTTGGAGGCATTGAACCAGGTCATGAAGGAGCAGAACTGACAAAAGAAAGGCAATATAGAGTTGGTAGAAGAGGTTAAACAACATAAGCATCAAGTGAAGGTATGGAAGTTATGGGCTTCTAAATGCTACAAGCACCTCAAGAAGGTGACCAAACAATTTAAAGAAGCCCGAGGTAAGAAGACGAAGGTAGTGAAAGAAGGAATCAGTATCCAAGTGTAGGATTGAAAGATGGCTCCCTATTTTGAAGAATTTTTTGCAGCAGGTAAAGGTTGTGTGAGGAAAAACAACAATTTATGGATGGAAGGATGTTGGTATGCTGAAATTCTCTATTTTTACCCCCTTCCTATTACAAAACCATAATCATTAACCTCTATTTTATCTCCATAAACCTCCTCATTCTCGCACTAGTCCAAGATTACTGTCTATTCCTACAAAAACTTCATATTTCATGTTTAAGGTTTAATTGGTGATTAATTAACCATTTTAAATAGATTTCATGCCTTTAATATTTCTTGTAACTTATGTTTACTTTCATAAATTATTTGATAAACTAAATTATTAATTATTATATTAGCTTGATATAGTGCATGTAGATTCTTGCACCGCCGAAAACTTCTTGTTCCATGATCTCCGCAATAGCTCGATAACTTCATGTGGGCATCTTGGTCCACGACGTCCAGTTTAGTTGTGGTCATCTGAAGTTGAACTGAAGCGAAGGATAGCCAGGATGTTGTCGAGGATAAGGTCTACGGCCAACGATTAGTTAGCATCCTATTATAGCCAATGGCTTAATTTTGTAATATTTCTTGTTATTATGATCATCTGAAAGGCTCGATTTGAAGCGACAATGTAATTTTCAATTATGGCCATAGGCCGAAGGATGTATAAATCATAGCTCTTAGATAGAACTAGTTTAGTGATAGCAAGTACAACTGTAATTTTGGTTTATTTGTAATCTCATTGTCGCTCTCGTTCTCAGCTCAAATTGAACTTAAAATGTATATTTGATTATCAAATTTAATACAAGGATTTGTGCCATGATTTCCTCACTCTACATTTAATTTTTCATTAATGCATTGCTAAAAGTGCTGAAGAGTTTCATTTCCTAAAACGAAAATGAGTTGGTTAGCTAGGGCCCAGCCAACCCAGCTCCTTTACCCTCATGCTTTTGTTATCGTAAAAGTTTGAGTTAACTTTATTTATTTGCATAATGTGGTTTAAATCTTAATTTTTTTCTTGCTTAATAATTCTGATTTTCTTCGTTGAATAGTCAAAGTGTGAATGGATCTGTTTTGTGGAAGTCGAATTGAATTTATTTATTTCCTGCAAGTTCTTTCCTAGTTTTCTTTCGGTTGGATCGTGCAGAGAGATCATTCTTGCACCAATGCATATAGGATCCTTCACTCTGGTTTGCTAGTTTATTTACAACAAGCATTTTATTCTTTTCCCTTCATATGATTTAATCTATTCCTGCAAGTAAGCGTTTACTATCAGAAGGAAGCATCTATAATATTAAACTCCAAACTCTTGAAGATTAAGAATGACTTCGTGAAATGGAGAAGCATGTTGTTGCAATATCTTAATTCATATCTGCATCTCGTAATTTAAGGATAAGGATTAAAAGTAATCTGGAATATTACAAGTAAACCTTTTTGAGTTAGATTTGGTTGCATGCAAAACCCCTTTGACTAAAGAAGGTATGCTTTAACTTTTGAAGATTGTTTTCCTCTTAAATTTGATTTCTATTACAAGGTTCAGTTGATTGAAGCATTATTTTTCATAAGTAATTTCAGAATTCTTCTCGCATTTGCAATTATTTTTATAGTTAATGTGCATTTTATTTTTCGAAAGTAAATTGGAAAACTTGGTGTAGGGAAGCACTATTTTGGTACAAGAACCAGTGTCTTGTTACAGGAAGAGCTCCAAGCCTTGGGGCTTAGAACCCCTACATTAAGACATAATTATTCAGTATAAGTGTAAAATATACTTCTCACATAAAAATTTGTTCCTGTACTTGTGCAAGTAGATTGCGGGAGTATAGGAACGATCTCTTAGTGTGAGAAGGAAAATCATTTAGAAGGCATATCCTTTCAAGGGCCCACCTGATAAACTGCCATTACCTATACTGAAGATAAACATAGATTTATACATCAATAGTTAATTTTATTTACAGCAGTGTGAAATTTCCTTTATTTTACTTCTTCACAAATGCATTATTTTACATTCCAGCACTAGAATTTCTTTGGTGTCAATTGCCTTTGAGATAATTTTCTGTTTGATCCTGCAGTATTTCAATTGAGAAGAAGAAATAGAAATAGGAAAATTTCATACCACTTCTGGCATTACTTGTGCTTCGTCTCTAAGGTTACGAAACCCCCAGGTTGACAATTAAGTGTTGAAGGAGTTTTCTTAAGTGTAATTCCTGCACCCAATAGGTGGTATAACACTTCCTTCCATACTGCAACAAAAATGACCCCATTTATAGCACTTTATGGACATCATCCACCATCCATCACATCATCTTTAAGAGAAATTTATAAGGTTCAAGCATTGAAAGATCACATCTAGCATCAACGACAAGTTCTCTGACCCTTAAAGGATAACCTAAATTTGGCACAAAATCGAATGAAACAACAGGCTTATCAACATCGCAGCGAGAGAAGTTTTGATGTAGGAGACTGGGTATTTTTACGGCTACAACCATACAAAAAAATTTCACTCAAACAAGATAAGAAGGATAATAAAATATTTCCAAAGTACTATGGTCCTTACAAGGTGTTGCAAAAGACTGGTATTATGGCATACAAATTGGAGCTTCTTACTTCTTCGCCAGTGCATCCAGTTTTCCATGTTTCATGCTTAAAGAATGTTATAGATGACAAACTTCCAGTTCAAATAATATTTCCAGAACTTGATGAGGAAGGAAAAATCATATTAGAACCTGAAGCAGTCACAGAAACAGGAACTCGACAGCTACGAAATCGATCAATTTTAGAGTATCTCATCAAGCGGAAGAACTTACCCACTAAATATTCTACATGGGAGGATGATAATTTTATACAGAAGCATCCAGAGCTACTCAAGTGTTGAGGACAACACTTTTTTGAAGGAGAGGGGCATGTTAGGTCCCTATACTACTAGTGTAGTCCCTTATTGTTGTTAGTGTAGCCCCCTTATTGTTATTGTTGTACACATGTAACCCCGATATTTCTAACCTTGTGCCCTTACATTATTACTATTAGGTCGGCTAGGATTATATTGTGACCCCATGGACTCCTATATATAGAAGGAGGTTTTGTCATTTTTATCATCCAAGTATTGTTCATTTATGAAATGTAAAGGAGGTTTCCCCCTCGAGGTGGCTTATTTCTAAGGTGTTGATCTCTCTTTTCTTCTATTTTTGGAGTTTGTCTCATAACACCCGTTTTAGAGGGGGTTAACTTAGGCCTAGTGCATGCGGTACTATGAGTTTTGTGCACATTTTTTATTTTTTTCACTAACAGTAACATGATTCTTCTTTGTGTTCTTTTGCAGATAGCAACCAACTGCTAAAGACGTGCATTTTTGTACATCCTTGTAGCAAAAACACCACCACATGAATGACAACTCCACATAATTCTTCTTCTTAACTGAATGTTTTTCTTTTTTAGTTCATTCTCCAGCTCAAGTCTATTACAAGCCATCCTTTCATTATTTTTGAGATTCTCATCACATTTAGTGACTGTTCCAAACAACAGAGAGTGATTTTTTTATTATTTTTGCACGAAAATGGGCATTAGCCTCTGACAGACGTGCTCTCTGCGCTTTTGTGAATATAACCCCCACGAAAGACCAGCAAGCCAAAAATTGGCATATTTTTTCCATTTTTAAGGTGATTGGAAATCCCTAGTAACTTGCCATCACTATTTTTTTCATTTTACTACTCTTAGGATAGTTAGTTGATGCACTAAAACTCAATTAGTAGGGAAATTAGTTTTTTTATAATTTTTCACCTCTTGGTGAGCATGGACAAGAATATGAAAACTTTCCTAAGATAATTTGAACTACCATCTCCCTATATTACAATGTAGTCTAATTAGAAAAAGTGTAAGTGGCCCATAATCCGTGCATTATTTCAAGATTTCACAAGGAACAATCATGCATAGTGTAATTAGAAAAGGATTGTAAAGGATCATCGCATATCCAAATATCATCACACTCTTGATTGTTCACTAAAAAACACACATGAAGCATTGGTAAGTTTCGAACCAAAAGGCACCCATTTTTTGGGACTTTTTTTATTATCTTATGTTTGCTTCACAAAATTGCACCCTAAAGAAAAATGGAGACTCCTTAAAAATAACAATAATTTGAACTCATTAAATTCTCACCATTGGGGTGACAAAATAAATTATAGTTCTGGTTAGGACCATCGGGGGTAGGCATCCAATAATCTTTCATGGTCATAATACATTTTGAAACATATATGTTGACATTTTAAGGAGCTTTAAATTATGTCTATTCGCCCACTGAACAAATACCCGATCATTACAGAGACCCATTTTAGAGGGGGTTAATCTTAGGCCTAATGTGTGCGGCACTTTGAGTTTTGTGTACATTGTTTATGTTTTTCACTAACAGTAACATGATTCTTCTCTATTTTATTTTGCAGATAGCAACCAACTGTTAAAGAGTTTCATTTTGGTACATCTGTGTAGCAAAAACACCACCACGGGAATGGCGAATCCACTGAATTCCTCTTCATAAGTTAATGTTTGTCTTTTGTAGGTCATTCTCCATGCTCAAGTCTACTACAAACCATCTTCTCATTCTCTGAGAGCTTCTCAACACATTCAGTGAAAGTTCCAAGCAATAGAGAGTGATTTTTTAATTTTAGTTTTGCACGACAGCGCGCATTAGCCTTTGACAGACATGCAATCTCTACTTGTGTGAATATAACCCCCACGGCAGAACAGTAAGCCAAATATTGGCATATTTTTTCCATTTTTAAGGTGATTAGCAATCCCTAATAACTTTCCATCACTTTTTTTTGTGTTTTACTACTCTTAGGATAGTTAGTTGCTACACTAAAACTCAATTAGTAGGGCAATTAGGTGTTTTTTTTAATTTTAGTGAATATTTTAAAATTACACATAATTTATGTAGGAGGAAAGAAAGTGACCCTAATCCACGCATTCTTTCCAAACAAGTTATTTTCTCATAAATCCATACATCTTCTACTAGCTAACTTCAATTTTTTGCATAAGATTTGGGACTAGGGTCAAAGTGTTGATAACGAAATCAAGTAATCTTTGTTTTCCTTGCACCTCTTGGTGAGCTTGGACAAGCAAATGAAAACTTTCCTAAGACAATTTTCACTGCCATATCCCTATAGTGCAACATAGTCTAGTTAGGAACAATCACACATAGTATAATTAGAAATGGACTGTAAAGGATCATCGCATATCCAAATATCATCAAACTCTTAATTGTTCAATTCAAAACACACAAGAAGTATTGGTAAGTTTCAAACCAAAAGGCACCCAGTGCTTTGGGACCTTTGCTCTTATCTTATGTTTGATTCACAAAATCACACCTTAAAGAAAAATTGAGACTCTTTAAAAATAACAATAATTTGAACTCATTAAATTCTCCCCACAGGGGCCACAAAATAAATTATAGTTTAGGTTAGGACCATCGGGGGTAAGCATCCAATATGTTTTCGTGATCATAATACATTTTGAAACATAGATGTTGACATTTTAGGGAGCTTTAAATCCCTCTATTTGTCTATTGAAAGAATACTCAAGCATTACAGATACCCATTTTAGAGGGGGTTAATCTTAGGCCTAGTGCGTGCGGTACTCTTTGGGGCTACCTGACCCATATAGTACTTGGTATTAGTAAATGATAACCAAGAAGTTCAAGACTAGAATTGTCACGTGGGATGATGGTACTTTAGTGGAAAAAACTAGGGAATCCTTCCTATAGGTGATGGTGCAGGTATCACTTGATCCTCATACCATTACTTTAGTTGATTCTATAGCTACTCGAAGGTGTTGCCAGTTCTTTCGGGACATTGGCCCCAGTACCCATCAGAAGATATCTTCGTAAGGCCCAGTTACAATGAGATTGTAAGGACGATTAGATCTCTATAGGTTCTTGGTATCTATGCAAAACAAACAAAAACCTAATTTTTTGTTTAACTAATCACATAGTTTAAAGTTAAAGAGAAAATTTACCTTTTCATTTTTTGCTTTGTTTTATGCATGTGATTTTATTATTTCTTTCATAGAAATAATCTTGCCTCCAAAATCACAAATAACAAAAATATTACACTAATAAACATCATAGGGGACCCAATGGGACCCTGTCGATCTAGGCGTTTCTTAAACCTCCCCCCATTATAGGAGTGTCAGGCCTCCCGCCTTTTAGGCATAGAGGACATCACATTGCCACCATAATCAGATCATACTTTATCGGGGCATCTTTGATTGGGAACCCCCAAGGGTCACCAACTACCAGATCAGTGGAAACCCCCACAGGGTCACCACACTCAACTCCTCCTATGACCCCTTGAGGTAAAAGGATAGCTACGCCTCTGAGGAGTTAGAAAAATATCCAGTAGGGTATGCGACAAGGTAACATTTCCCAGGCACCTCCCCTGAACCATTACATTCAAATACCTATTTCTCTATAACGTACGATGGCAGTCAATACATAGTTAACCTTCTTAGCATCACCAAATATTCCAGAACTAACGAAGTTGATAAATGACCCTATTTCACATGGCCTTACCCTCCCCCACCCATTTCCACGAAGCTCCCTTATGATACACCAAAATTTGAAGGGAAGCAAGCGGAAGACCCCGAAAATCACATAATGACTTTCCACCTGGGTGTTCGCCGAATAGTATCATTGATGATACCATTCGACTTAGAAAATTTGAACTCACCCTGACAGGGCCTATGGAAAAATGGTATGTTGAGAAGCCATCTGCATCACACAGAACCTTTAGCACCCTCACTATTTCATTCCTTACCAATTTCCAACTCCCAATTCACCATGACTCAATTATGGAGCTTCTTATACATCATACAAACACCACCCATTCATATATTGGACCATCTCCATGAATGGAAGAGACGTCGTAGCTCATGTAAAGCCAAACTCGATGATAGAGTTCTGTTGGAGTTATTTTTGAAAACCCTCACTACAGAGATTTCAAAAGACGTGGCAACTCAAAAACCTACCTCAGAGATAGATTCTATTAAAAAATCTCAGCAGCATGAACCCATTTACACCCAATCGGGATATATCTATAACTTCCTATGAAATTCTCCGCTCTTGCAAACTTATAGAGAGTTACCAGGCACGTCGAATACTGTTGATGGCTTAATAGGGTCCTTAGCCCAAGGTCAAGAAAATAGTATTTATCAGTACCTAGGGTACTCTTACGATTATACATAG
Source organism: Pinus albicaulis (assembly GCA_034641835.2). Taxonomy (NCBI): domain Eukaryota; kingdom Viridiplantae; phylum Streptophyta; class Pinopsida; order Pinales; family Pinaceae; genus Pinus; species Pinus albicaulis. The sequence goes on along the minus strand of CM076574.1, from coordinate 764,416,363 downwards.
AATGTATCATAGCCCGGGTACCATCAAATCCCCCCTGCATCTCTACAGAACTTGAAAAATAGGGCAATTCCATACCATCCCATATCCTCCCTGTAATATCCCAAAGGGGACTTCTTAGCAAAACAGGCCTGAAAAACGCATTTTTCAGGGATGTGTGCTTCAGAAACCAAGATCAGCCCTTGGATCCCTTATATCTGATAATATAAGACCCAATTACAAGATGATATCAGAAAGCAAACAAACTAGGTGAGGCAAACAGGCCCCCCACACCTAGTATGGCTTGATTAATGTCCAATGAGGGACTGCAACAATATATAAGCACCGTATTGGAGTAGTATAAATCTAATAACACATGGGACATGTTAATAAACACTTTACTGTCAGTAATTTATGTAGTAGCAAGGAAATTGTTCTATCTCTTCAACCAAAAGTGGGGAAAAACAGTGATTTAAGCACTAAAAAGGTTATTTTCAGAAATATGCGTAAAAACATAGGAAAGTGATAGTTGGATATGTTATATTAGGTAATTTTTGACTCCAATACAAAATTTCAGCCTAAAAAAATGACTCTAGCTAGTTTAAACAGATCTCCCACTCCCGAAATGGCTTAAAAACCCTGATTTCCCATGACTTAGAGTATGCAGAGATTACTGAAGCATAGACAGCATGATTTTATGAAGGTGTTAACTATAATATTGTTTTAACATTAGTAAATTGGATCAAGGATATGGATCAAAAAATATACAAGATAAAAACAAAGGTTTAACATGAATAAACCCTCAAAATAGAGGTGTTTCACCATGTATTAAGACTGAAGAATTTGACAGCGTAATTTTCAGGAGGCTGAAGCAATATTTTATTAAATTTCAGATATATGACAGATACTTACATAAAAATATAGACCTATTACAGATCCATATGCCAAAGAGGCTCTTCTTTACACTCCCCTTAGGGATCTTAGCAAAAGATGGATATCAACGAATAGATCTGAGATCTAAGCCACAGATCTGCAGTAATCTTCAGAAATTTCTGAAGCATATGATACACAGAATATCATATCTGAAATGAAAATGGATTGGTTGGCCAATCCATGGATCACCACAGTGAAGGGAAGGGTCCCTTTCACCATAGATCTTTCCTTCAAGCTGATACAAAAAGACCCACTGCAACTCTGCCTACAAAAAGGATGCAGTTTCTTCAAGGAACTGCGTAGATGGTGATGTAGAATACTTTTTCCTAATGCCAAGATGAAAACAGAAGCTCAACCAATGGATGCACTCTTTCAGGAGGTAAAAGACACACTCACTGAGAAGAGGCTCCAATATAAGCTAGATCTGAACAGAGCTAGTGTTCCACTTGCTGCAGCTTACAAAAGCAAACAAACCCTCATTGGATCTGCATTTAAGTTGTAAGTAGAAGCTTGGTCTCCAACCAGATAGTGGAAAAAGAAGGACAAATCTCCTCCAAGATCTACTTAATGAAGGGGAAGGGAATTCCTAAACAGGAAACCTTCACAGTTCTCTATTAAATATCCAAGAGAATTTGGATTTGTCTAAGAAGACACAATCCTCTAAAATTATATAATAATCAACAACCTTCTTAGGCTTCCCTCTCCTTCCTTTTATAATATTATGGTTTGCAAAACCCTAAACCACCTTCATTCATTTAACCCTTTTCGCATGGAGGACCTCCTTCTAGAACTGCGCTAATCATCCAGGAGGTTCAATGCATCTAGAATGTGTTGTGATTTGGTCATGTTGACCCAATCAAATGGCTCAATCCTGTTTCACACACAAGTGGATTTATTAAGACAGCCTTGATTTTCCTCTGTTCACATTGGGCATTGATTTATTTTGATGTTTTCAGGAGTTTACATGTCCTCCTTTACATTTTATTCATCAATTAAGAAAATCAAAACAAAATGAAATATTCCTATTAGCTTGGGATAATTAAGAATATTACAATCCTCCCCTCCAAAATGTTGCTTGTCCTCAAGCAACTGATAAGGTGAGTGGTGCAACACTTCTCTTCCTTCTTTGGTGACACCAACATGAGATAAGCTCCCCCCATAAGCCAAGTGTTCACCCATCCATCTATCCATGTCCTGCTCCTCCAAATTTCTCATGAGATGTAAATAGCTCATCCCATAAGGAGACAATAAATCATATGAAACAAACATGGTTTTCCCCATGCTTTCTATGAACTATGAAACATAAAATACATGGAGAGTGGTCATCCCATGAGGCACATGCCATCCTTCCTCCCTTCCTCCATACATTCCCATAAAAATTATAAGTACATCATCAAGATAGGAAATCAAAATAATGTACATGAAAACAGAAAATTGTACATATGAGGTGGGTCATAGTCCCACAACCAATGCAAGGCATCCCCTACTTGCATCAAATATAGATATGGTAAGTGGTTCTCCCACCACTTACTTTCTGCCCACACCATATCACCATGGATGGAAATGTGATATATGTTTGGTGCTTTGGGGAAGCACCCATCATGTTGCAAAATCTCCCTTTTTCTCTCAAGGGAGTGGCCCAATTCAGAAATTTTTGGGGCCCAATGTTGGCCAAGAAGCTCATATGATATAGCACTCCTCCTTGGAGACATAACCTGCAAAAACATGGCGTAAGAATGCATGAAATCATAATATAAAGCATGTGTAACATGATCATGTTCTTCACTAATAATCCTTCTCCTATCCAGGGAGTGGTGCAAGGATCTATTCTCTTCCTCAACAGAAGGAAGAGAGGGCTGATATAACTCTCCCTTTGAGTCATGTGGTTGATCCATATTTACATTTCTCATGCATCTTTGACAATGATGATGTAGTTCTCCTTCGAAGCCCCCAAAAAAATAGCTCCTCAAGTTGATTTTGTTGAGCCTCATAGAAAAGGGTTGGCTGAAATAGAACTCTCCATTTTTTACTTCTTCCATGCCAAAGGTGTCATGTGGAAAGTTTCCCTTCCCATGTTGCTTTTGCCACAGCGCAGAATCTGAGAAGAGAGTGGGTCTATATGATGTTGAGAAAATTCTTCTCTCCTCCTTGGTTCTACCCAAGACTCCCAGTGTTGTTCCAAACTCTCCGAAGGTCTCCACTCCTCTATCATCAATGAATGATGCTTCAACATGTGAAGCATCCATCCTCCTTTGTTGATCCAATGGTCTCCTTGGTGAAATGTCTTCATATAGTGAGACATCCTCAACAAGAGATGACTAAATATATGAATAGAAAAAACTCTCCATGCTTCCACTGCGCAATCCAATCACCTTCTTAGGTGCATCACCCTCCTGCCATGGATAGGGATTAAGTTGACTTTCTTCCCCATCTCCTCCTTGTGTCTCCATGGTTCTACACCTCCTTATCAATGGCACATGCAGGTCATGAATTGTGCCTTGATCTCCACACATCTCCCATAGTAGGACACCAATTTCTTCACATCTTTGAAGATCTTTGCACTTCATGAAATTTTGAAGTACACCTCCAATGGGACCTCTTGATGAGACCTCCTCCTCATGCATGGTCTTCCAAAACCAATGAGGTATTGGATCTACTGCAAGTAGAAGTATATATTTGAGTTGTGGCATGCTCATTGAGAGAGTGTCATCTAGAGAGGAGAAAATGTTTATCACCTTAGGATGTCTACCTTTTGACATCTCTTTCTTCATAGCTCCCTGAATGAAGTTATCATCTGAATGTTCCCATGAGGAATGGGTTCTTCTTTCTTCACTGTTGTCTTTGGACAGCGCAGTGCACCCTTATTGCTCTAGATTAGCAGTAAGTGATGATCCTGGGTCATACAACAGTAATTTTCCACAACCCTCTAAAATAATTGCTGCAATAAGAGGAAGTGGGCATACAATCATACCTTGATGGCCTTTGGGAACACCCTGCATGGTTGCAAGAGTTCCTTCTTCTACTGTGTTGGTTCCCTCAACTGATGATGTTGAAGGCTACCCCTCCAAGGTCATGCTAGTGCTGATACAAGTCTTCTCAAGAGATGGTGAGGGCTTCTCTTCCTCTGATCTCTCTTCATTAAATCTCTTAATCACTCTTTGAGTGAAATCTGCAAAATAAGAAACTTTTGCATGTCTCACATTGTTGAACCACCATTTTCTTGCTACCCCCTCAAGGTGCAGCGCTGCAACTTCCACTGCTTCTCTCTCTACCACTGAATGCAATAGGAAAAAGGCGTTGAGTCTTCTTGCCCAAGCTTGGGCTGTAGATGTCCCATCAAAAGTGGACAATAGTATTTCCCTTGATCTCCCTTTTATTGCAAGATCTCTTCTCTTCCTTCATCTGGATGAATTGGGGAAAAGTTAGAGTCTCCTTGAAGGATCTAGAGTGACACTTGTACTCTATAAAGTACCTACTTATAATATCATGTTCTAAGTGCTCTTCTTTCTCTTCAATCCCTCTATGATAATAAGAAGTGTCTGGTTCCTCTTCTTCTTCTTGAAACCTTCTAGAGGCCTCACTGCAGCTTTCTTCTCTCTTCTATTTAACCTCTTTGGAGAGGCTCCTCTTAGATCTACAGACTAATGAGAGTAATCTCATCCTCTCGATAATTCTGAACTCTAATCCTTCTCTTTAGTATTCTGATAGCTAGATATCACAGGCTGAGACAGAGATCATAGTATGATACTATTGTAATATCCCAAAGGGGACTGCTCAGCAAAACAGGCCTGAAAAACACATTTTTCAGGGATGTGTGCTTAAGAAACCAATATCATCCCTTGTATCCCTTAGATATGATAATATAAGACCCAATTCCAAGAGTATATCAGAAAACAAACAAACTAGGTGAGCCAAACAAGCCTCCCACACGTAGTATGGCTTTATTAATGTCCAATGAGGGACTGTAGCAATATATAAACATTGTATTGGAGTAGTAGTAGGCTAATAAAACATGGTACATGTTAATAAACACTTTACTATCAGTAATTTATGCAGTAGCAAGGAAATTGTTCTATCCCTTCAACCAAAAGTGGGGAAAAAGAGTAGTTTAAGCCCTAAAAAGGTTATTTTCAGAAATATACATAAAAACAGAGGAAAGTGATGGTTGTATATGTTATCCTAGGTCATTTTGGATTCCCATACCAAATTTCAGCCTAAACAAATGACTCTAGCTAGTTTAAGAAGATCTCCCACTTCCGAAATGGCTTAAAAACCCTGATTTCCCATGACTTAGAGTATGCAGAGATTACTGAAGCACAGACAGCGTGATTTTATGAAGGTGTTAACTATAATAGGGTCTAAAAATCAGTAAATTGGATCAATGATATGGATCAAACAATATACAAGAGAAAAACAGAGGTTTAACATGAATAAACCCTCAAAATAGAGGTGTAGCACCATGTATTAAAACTGAAGAACTTGACAGCATAATTTTCAAGAGGCTGAAGAAATATTTTATTAAATTTTAGATATAGGACAGATCCTTACATAAAAATATATATCTATTACAAATCCATATGCCAAATAGGCTCTTCTTTACACTCCCCTTGGGGATCTCAGCAAAAGATGGATATCAATGAATAGATCTGAGATCTAAGCCACAGATCTGCAGTAAGATTTAGAAATTTCTGAAGCATATGATACATAGTAGATCATATCTTAAATGAACATGGATTTTTTGGCCAATCCATGGATCACCATAGTGAAGGGAAGGGTCCCTTTCACCAGAGATCTTTCCTTCAAGCTGATACAAAAAGACCCACTGCAACTCTGCCTACAAAAAGGACACAGTCTCTTCAAGGAACTACACATATGGTGATGTAGAATACTTTGTCTTAATTCCAATATGCAAATTGAAGCTCAATCAATGGATTCACTCTTCCAGGAGGTTAAAAGACACACTCACTGAGAAGAGGCTCCAATACAAGCTAGATCTAAACAGATCTAGTGTTCCACTTGCTGCAGCTTACAAAAGCAAGCAAACCCTCACTGGATCTACATTACAATTGGAAGTAGAAGCTTGGTCTCCAACCAAATAGTGGAAAAAGCAGGAAAAATCTCCTCCAAGAGCTACTCAATGAAGGGGAAGGGAATTCCTAAATAGGAAACCCTCACAATTCTCTGCTAAACAGACAAGAGAATTTGGATTTGTCTAAGTAGACACAATCCTCTAAAATCAAATAATAATCAACAACCTTATTAGGCTGCCCTCTCCTTCCTTTTATAATATTAGGGTTTGCAAAACCCTAAACCACCTTCATTCATTTAATCCTTTTCACATGGAGGACCTCCTTCTAGAACTGTGTTGATCATCTAGGAGGTTCAATGCATCTAGACTGTGTTGTGATTTGGTCCTGTTGACCCAGTCAAATAGCTCAATCATGTTTCACACACAAGTGGATTTTATTAAGACAGCCTTGATTTGCCTATGTTCACATTGGGCATTGATTTATTCTGATGTTTTCAGGAGTTTACATGTCCTCTTTTACATTTTATTCATCAATTAAGAAAATCAAAACAAAATGAAATATTCCTATTAGCTTGGGCTAATTAGGAATATTACACTCCCTCATAGGGGAACCAATAATCAACAACAAATTTTAATATAAAAGAGTCACCCTAACATTCATACACCAATCAGGGACAAGGGAACCAATACTCCCCTTTCCCCGCGCAGAATATACCACCAACGCAAAACAATACATAGGTGAATATATTGAAAACTTCCCAAGCTCAGTAGTGACAATATTATGACCAGGAAAATAATAATAATCCTTCAAATGCTGCAAAGAAGACACCGAAAAACAAGAAAAAGAGAGATTTTAGACAGGGGGTAGCAGTCAACAACACCCCCCAGGATCTCACACTGGCGGAAACTCCAACTGAAATTCGAACTAAGATCCAAGCAATAAATTTTAAGGTAAAAATGACATACCCAATCTACGCACATACCATTCTTGTGCTATATGTGGGGAGTACAGTCATTACACCCACCACTGTCACGAACTTCCTGATTTGAAGAAACTCCGGGGTAACCGAGGACAAGGGGGACAAAACCAACAGCCTGCAATGATGCAAGAACCTTTCCCCCATCAAGGAGTGGTTAATACCCAGTAGAAATAACCACCCAAAAATGATACCGGAGGAAGCAACGATGTAATGTATATGGCTAGAGAATAATTATTCTTCCAAACATAGAATAGGAAATACGACACTCCCCCGGATACCAACCCGTCAGTTATAAGTATGAGTGCACATGTCGCACCATTAAATATCTCCATAGTACCTATTGAGCTCTTTAAATAATGATCAAAGGACCAATCAGGCACACATGACATCATTCCAAAGCTTCTCGTAGTTATTGTATAGTGGATGACTTCACTTAATCTCCAACAACCATGTCAGCTTTGGAAATCTTACAATCATGCCCAACACAATGGGAGGCCTTAATTTCCCCCTTAGGCACAATCGAACCATATGATTCTCACCTAATTTTTTCGATCTAGAGAAGGGAGGCCCTAGGCTTTGTCCTTTAGTCACTTTCCAAATACCATTTTTAGTTCAGAATATCACCATACACTGGTGCATTGTGGATGAAGGAGCATCCATGTACATCATGTCCAAAACAGTTTTGCAAAAGTTACGATCACCTGAATTAAAACCATGTGACATCATTCTTAGAGCGTATAACGGGCACCCATCAACCCCCGTAGTTCTTTATCAAACTGTACCAGTGAACCTGGATGGAAAAATAGTCCTCATAGACATTGAGGTCTTTGACGCGCAATTAGATGAAAATATACTCCTCTGACGGAGTTACATGTACGCTGTGACCGCAGTCATATCCTCTATTTTTAGCGTGATGATGTTCCCTCATGGCGATTGGATCATCACCGTCAACCAAATCACATACTATGAAAAGGAACCCATGACTACTCTAGATGTTGTGCTACCATACGTAGATATGACCATGGAACCACTCACAAGGTATACATAATTTGGCTCAGGACAAATCAAACCATCTTCTATCCTATGATCATACCCAATGGACCCCCTATCATACTTGGGGAAGCCCCATAAAGTACAAAGGCAGTGGTGTGCATGATGACCTGATCAAAGATCGAAACCAGCTCGGAACTAGAAACTAGTAGCATGAATACCGATGCCATGGGTTCGACATTACTACCTTATCCAATCTCCCAAACCCCATTTTTGTATCCCCCACCTAGTTTTATTTCGAGACAAGTCATGGAAAATCTTACATTGCTAAATATGGATTTCTAAATACTAGTTTGGCTGGCTCCCCCAACTTTGTTAGGAAGTTTAGGTATTACCTTTGCAGGAATAACTCCTATTACCCCCCAAGATGCCATAATAGCCAAAGAAGCCTTTGTAGCAACACCAGCGAGTACTACCGCATGGGATAATAAGAAAGGTAAAATGGTCAACACCCCTAGGATTGACAGGGAATTAAAACCTTGTGCATTGTGTGATATCGTAGGCCATCCTACTAACATTTGCCTAGAATTATATGAGTTAAAACATATTCTACATACCAAAATAAATGTCGCGAGTAGAGACACCCATAAAAAGGAAAAGATCGTGAATACTCAAGGAAAAATATTATGCACAAACCATGCATGTGACATAGGAAATGAATTTGGGAATTACACCCATCATTTCCCAGAGATTCCTCAATATAGTGATGAATTACAAGCCCTAGAACAATCCAATCAAGGGGACCCCTCTACAGCTTCCATAAAAATGGAGGAATACAAGTCCAAAACCATCTTGTATGTACAAGAAGAGTCTATTACATGCTCATGCTCATCCAACCCAACGGATAAAACAAGGAAAAAAGAGGCCACGCCGCATGTCCCAAGTTGCGCATTGTGTGGTGAACCCAATCACTTGATCATGCAATGCCCCGAATTAAGGGATTTCGACCATTGGTACCCAATACCACATGTTTCCCAAAGAAACTTCTCTCGGCACATAAGGCACACAAGTCACATATGTTGTAGAAACCATCATGTTCGTCGTTATCCCCACCTCAATCGCCTCTGAATAATTTTTGATTTCATGTGATGTTTCATCATTGAAAATCCCAACATAACAAATTTGGACACAAAATCCACAAAAACACTACAACTCAAATGACTAAAGAAACGAGGACCATATTATATATATTGGAAGAGAGACAGCCACCAAAACAACCAACTCACCCCCATAACCATCCTCAGCCTCAAGTCCAACTTTGTGCATTATGTGACGAACGTGATCATTTGATCACGCAATGTGCAGCTTTGGAGTTGTTTCAAAGATATTATCTGGTCAATCCAGTGTATTTCATATGATTACGAAATGATCAATATTATTTTCAGATATGTTAGGATAGCCACCATCTACTCCATTGTACCTACATTCCCTGATTTCGTTTAGCATTAGATTTGATATCCCTAGACATAACCAATCTCATTGACTTGGATAGATAATATTTAGAGTCTGTAGAAATTTTGAAAACCTAGGAATGAAGTGACTAGGTCCATCCTCTACATATATGAATAAAGACATCCACCAAAAGGACATCTTCCCACCCCAACCCCCCTCCACCCCCAGTGCTAGCCTACTTATTGTATGATGAACGTGACCATTTAATCAATTAGTGCCCAGATTTAGTATCATTCTGAAAATGGTACCCAGTCACCTCGGTGATCCAAAGGGATTGGAAAACAAAAGAGCGTCAGTCTTTTGTAATTTTCCAAGATAACTACCATGCTCAGAATTTCCTCTATGTCCCTTGATTTTTACTAATGCTAGACATAATACACTCATTTGTCACCAACAATCTGGACGTAGCCTGTTTTGAGTTACCACAACATAGGTAGTTAGTAACAATGATGCCTACCCCCTCGTTGTCACCAGCCACCTAGGAATACGAAGTAAACCCCACGCCCCAGCAAGGTAAGAATCGAATCTAATGTCTCATGTGTTGTATGTGATAAAAATGACAACACGATCAATCAATTTCAGGAGCATAGTAAGTTCACTGACAGTATTTGCATGGTCACACCCATACCTTACATTCATCTCTCTAATCAAGAGAAGATCACCTGCTACTATTGTCGTATTTTCTGGAAATTTAACCACACAATAAATTGTGAATACCTATTAAGGTTAATACTAGCTAGAGGAACGTTAGAACAAAAAAATCACAAGAGAGCCAAACCACACGAATTATAAGACTAAGAGATGGCAGAAACACAGAAAAGCACATTCTCATATCCATCCCCCATCATCATCATCTATAACCTTGTGGGTCCATTTTCAAGCATCAAAAAATGTTTTTCAGGGTTGCAATGCCCAAAATATGTGTCCATGGCTCTAGTATTGATTTTTCTAAGGTGATTGGGATTCGTGAGGGGACATTATATAGACTCTTTACACCTCTATCTCAAGCCCTAGTTCACTTGGATTTGAACCCTTCCTAACTATGTCATAGAAGGTATGGACACCTCCATTAAAAGATTTTGGAATCTCTAAATCAAATGGTCAATTGAATCCCATAATTTAAGGAAGAAAATGAAGGGACCTCTAAGGGTTGTGCTTTAGAAAATAATGTGAAAAATACATTTACAAAATGTGATATTATATCTAAGGAAGTTTTGGATCTCATACACTTTGATGTGTGTGGACATATGGTAGTAAAATATCTTCTTGGGAATAAATATTATGTGGCCTTCATTGATGATTTCTCAAGGAAGAGTAGGTTATGCCTCCTCAAGAATAAAGATGAGGTATTCAAAAAACTTCAAGAATTTAAGAACATGAAGTGGATAATATGACTAAAAGAAAGATCAAGATTTTGAGATCTGATAATGGTGGAGAATATACGTCCAAATAGCTGATATAATTTTTCAAGGAAGTAGGGATTAAGAGGGAGATCATTGTTCATTATAATCCTAAACATAATGGTGTGGTCGAAAGGAAGAATAGAAAAATTGAAAAATGTGTCAGGGCCATGCTTCATGACCAATATCTCCCTCAATTCCTTTGTGGAGAAGCATGTATGACAATTTTTTACTTGTAGAACTAAAGTCATCACAATATTATTAAAAACATGACTCCATAAGAATAATTTACCTGGATCATCTTCGAGTATGTGGGTGTCTAGTTTATATTCATATACTGAAGGAAAGAAGGAAGAACTTGGATCCTGCTAGTATAAAGGGCATCTTTGTTGGGTATAATGCTTCATCAAAATCTTAACGAATCTATATCAAGGAGGATCATTGGATTGAACTGATAAGGGATGTCATCTTTTTTGAAAGAATAGATTACAATAAATCAAAGCATGCTCCATTTGACTCTTATGAAGAAGACATACCTATCTTTGAGGATATGTCAAAGGAAAATGATAGTAAACATCTGACATCAACTCCAGAAGATGTTGAAGGTCCTAATGAGTTTATGCAACAATTAATTGTTCCTAAAATTCGAAATAGGCATGTTTGGTTGAGAACTAATCTACAAGAGGCTCAAGGACACACTCTAAAGGGGACCTTAGAGAAAGTAAAAGAATGAAAAGGTATTCTAGATATGCAACATATATGAAGAAACTCGTTGATTTTGAACCTTCCTCCTATTAAGATGCAACTAAGCTTCAGGAGTGGAGGAATGTGATGCAAGAATAATATCAGTCAATTATGAATAATGATGTCTGGTAAATCATTCCTATACTAAGTGACAAATCAATAGTCGCTTAAAAATGGATATATAAGATAAATCATGTTTCATATCTGAGAATTGATAAATACAAAGCAAGGTTTGTAACAGGAGTCTTCTCATAGAAAGAAGGTATTGATCATGAAGATATATTTGATCCTACAACTATATAAACAATAATTAAATTACTTATTTATTTGGATGCTACTATGTGATGGGACACCTATAAAATGGTTGTTAAGGAAAATTTTCTGAATTGGACTATTGATGGAGAGTTTTACATTGAGAAACCTTAAGGATTTGAAATAAATCAGGGGGAGACTCATGTCTCCAAACTGAAGAAATATATATATGGATTAAAGCAAGCACATAGAGATTAAAATGTAAGAATGGATGCATACCTATTGAGGATTGGTTTACCAAGAGTTTTGTATATCCTAACATATACATTAAGTTAGTCCAAAGTGAACCAGTCATCGTACTATTGTATGTGGATGATGGTAATAAATTACACACATGGGATACACATATTCAGATTGGGGTGGAAGTGAGATATATGGAAGAAGCACAATAAGTGGATGTTTCAGCTTAGGACCTTCCATGATCTTATGGATGAGTAGGAAAAATGCAACAATTTCTTTGATTAGTGTTGATGTTAAGTATGTTATTGCAATAGAAGTATGTCGGGAAGAAATTTGGCTCAATAAGTTTCTATCAAATTTGTTTGAAGGACCGTTTATGCCTACACACATACATTGTGATAATGAAATCTACATCAGATTGATTGAAGACTCGATGTTTCATAATAGTACGAGGTATATAAATAATAAGAACCACTACTTCAGAGGCTTGGTACAAGATGGGGTCATAGAGATACATTATCTACCTACATATGAATAGGTAGCAGATATTTTGACAAAATAATTACCAAATAATAATCTTTAGTAACTAAGAGGTAATATTGGTTTGGTGTACATCTCTTCCATAATTGAGAGGGAGTGATATTAGATAGTTCTTGTATTTATGGGTCATGAAATTGACAAGGAATAATTTCTGTAAGTCTTAGTGAAGGACATAAATAAATAATGGAGTCTAGAGGATTGGATAAGCATCTAAGATTGGAACTTCTTATGGATTGAACAATCTAGGAAAGAAGTTTGAGATTGATACTATTTGAGGATGAGTTATGGAATCCAAGATAAGAATAGTCAAAGAGGACGAAAATTATTTGAGGATTCTGGATTGGAAATCCAAGATAGAAATAGTCCTAAAAGGACATACACAATCAACATACAGATGGGGTATGTACCTTGGAGGTTGTGTGGAATCTCATGTAAAGCCTATGAGCATGATGCCTAGTTAATGCCTTCAATGACAATGCTAGTTGTGATACAGATGGTTGGAATATGGCTTATCAATTTGACTCTTCTTATGAGAAGGCTTCAAGGATGATATTTTGTATACTTTATGATAAGATTATGAATGTGTCCCTATTAAGAGTGAGTTTTGCAAATTGTAACAAGGTTATGTACTCATAATGACTTGACGTTGTATATTTTGTATAAAGAAAGAAAAAGAAAGAAAATAATTTTATTTTATTTAAAATATGGGTTTCATTCTCAAGTCTAGGTCAAAGCATGTTCTTTGTGCTTCTTGGTCTTTCTAGGTATTTCTAGGACAAAGAAGAATTTATGTAATTTATTATAGTCCCATTTAGACTCATTGTGTCAAAAGAAAATATATATTTTTATCAAGAAAAATCCATTTATTCCTCCAAGGCCAAGTCAACCTTAGTAAAGGAAAATTTAACCTAAGGGAGGGTTATTCAACCCCTCAAGAAGGCTATAAATGCAAGTAACTCGATCTCATTTTGAGCACTCACTTGTCACATGTTCTATTTGTAATAGTGAAGGAGAAAAAGAGATACAAGGATGAATAAAATAAGTTATAATTAAATTTTATTTTGATAATATATCTCTCTTTTTCCAAACGTTTTAATTTAGGGTTTCTATGCAGCTTCTAGTTGCAGGAGGCCAAAATTATGAGAAGTAGTTGCAGGGATGAAATTCTACAACAAAGGTATAGAAGGTTGAAGTTTTGAAGCTGCCTTAGAGAGATCTTGTTGCAGGGATGACCTAGTGCTTGGGATGATTCTCGACTTTGGCCTTTGGGTCTTGGAAGTCTCATTGTAAGAATATTTTATAAGACGAGAATCATTATTTCTATATTTTCCTCTGGGAGGGGTTTTTCCCTAGCTTGGAGCCTATATCTTGTGTAATTTGTTTCACAAAAATCTTCATTGTTTTGGTAATTGCTTAAAAAACAAGGAATAATAAGTAATAAAATACCAACTAACCTCACAAGTAATTATCAAGTAAGTAAATTCAACATTAATCTACAAAACCTTGATTTTTCAATACCAAAGGCATCATGTTCCCTTGGTTTCTTCCTTCCTTTAGCTATAGAATTTTTAATAATAAAATAAAACAATATATCAAATAATAAATTTTATTAGATTATATAAATGTTGGTAAAAAATATTACAATTATTTAATTATATCACATTTTTTTGGGAAATGAGAAGGGGGCGTCACGATCGACTCTCGCTTAAAGGAACAATGTCATTTGTGTTTTGACTAATATTGGACCTTATTTGGTTGTAATAGCACAAGCTAGCCTAGGTTTTTTCTTTCACTTAAATAGTTCTCTTCATCCTTTCCTTATCTACATCAAATACTTTTTCCTCTTCTATTGTTCTCCTTTGATCACTGTGTATGTTATTTTTTATTTGGCTACTTATGAACATTATACAGATGCCTTGTACAAGACCAAATTTTCCTGCAATAAAATATATTACTAGCATTCGATATTACAAATTGAAATCATAATTTTTAGATGTGAAAATCATTATGTCATTGCTTATATTCTTTGACACACAATGAATCTATGCTCTTGCATATAAACCTTCTTACCTCTAATAATTCTCCATTTAGTACCTACACTAAAATATCAACATCATAGTATATGTTACAATTCATTTTCTTGATCAACCAGTAATCCTTATATAGGAAACTTGGGTTTTCCCCAAAATAAGTTCAATTTCAAATAGGTGATATTTTAAACAAATACTTATCTATATGGTTATTCTTTTCCTCCATAGGTAACAACTTCATATCACTGACTACATTGGAAATTCACTATTATACTCACATCCTAGTGAGTGTGTGAAAAATTTCTTCTCCCGTCAGTTACTCACTCTTCCAAGCCAAGGAATCTCCATCCTCAAGTGATCTACGTATCCCAAGGCTTTATTGTATGGTATTATTGAAGAGATTGTTAGAATCTTATAGCTAAGTTACCTTCTAGCATGCTCTAATATAATTTTACACTACATTTCTCATGGAATCTTATATTCAAGGCGCCACTTATGAATTTATCCCATGAGGTAATAAAATTTTGTCAAAAGGCTTAAATGTCACCGTTGTAGCCTTGTTTTTGGGATATTTTCTTCATCATTTCACATGTATTGCAACACTCAAGTCCCATTAGATATACTCATAAATTTAAAATTAGAAACGTTAATTTCCCAAATTTTTATCCTTTAGAATCTAAATCTCACAAACATGAGACTTTTAATTATGATGTTGGTTTCATTTTCATGTGGTGATGATTTTATCTATCATGATGGGTATGTGTTATATTCTTTGCACAACCTACCCCATGCACAATATTTTTTTAGATATGGTCAAAGGAACTACGGTTATGTTCTCATCTAGGGTTAATAGATTGGAGATTTATGAATGCTTTGGAATGTATATAATTTTTTGTAGCATTGAAAAGAATAATAATGAAAATAAACCTAGTTTTCCCAATTTGGCTTCCAAGAAAAAAAAAATTTATGTATATTTTATATTATTTCCATTGCATTTTTCTTGTTTTTAATAATTCATTTGCATGTATTATCTATACAGGGTTGAAACCTACATTTCATAGTGGCTTCTATCGCACACCCCATTCAAACACTCTACCTGCAACTTGGGTTTTAAATTAGCCAAATAGTGATAAGTGTACATAAAATATTTTCATTTAAAAATTTTCATGTCGTGAATTGATCTCAGAATTATTAAACACATAGTGATTCTATCACTTTCAAAATATTCTAGATAGATTGAAATCAAAATAGCATTGCATTATCATCAAAATCATTCTAATAATTTCATAATGTAATCAAACATTTATTACAACAACCGGAAGGGTCAAAACAAAGAGTTACATAATTTATTTCTCCATTAAGATACAAATCTCCAAATTCATGAATTGTTTTCCACTTTGTTCTACAGAATGAGGGATTCATGCCACTCATTTCACTACTCAACAATTCCTTAAGAGTATTAGCAGTTATTTCCTTTAATGACATTCATTCATGCAAATGATTATTTCATACAAGCATGTGTGCACCCCATGCACCAAGAATATGTACCACCATAATTCATATTATGAGTGTCGTTACCAAATCATATCATATTAATTCATGGATGCATCGAAATAATTCTAATAATATTTACACATTTAAGGTGTATTTAATTTTTCATAACCCACTAGGTATTAATAAAAAACTTGCTTTCATATATCCAAAATTTCATACAACTCTCACATTTACTTGGAAAAAAAAATCATTCAACTACATGTTCCTTATCAAAGATCTCAACATTATATGATGGAATCACTTGTATTATGCTTATAAAATATTTAGCCAATACTCATGGTCTCATGATGATCCAGAAGGATCCTCAAAAGGCTCAGAATTTTATGGTCTTAGATGCTCCCGAAAATAGAGCCAAGTTGTAGTGCTCGTCGCATTGATTCTTGTTGTATATCTTGTTGGCTCGAGGGGTCCTGACCCAAGTTCATAGGTTAAGGTATGCCAACAAACCCCTATACTACTGGCCCTTTCAGCAGTGACCTGCTTGTGCAGGGAAAAGTCTCACCCGAAGCAGTATGGGAGGGTGTTGGAACCAGGTTTCCGCACCCTAAGAGAGAGCAGGTAAGTCAAGCAGAGTTGTGTTCCTAGCTTATCAGCTTTGTTTTTAACAGATATAGTTACAGAATTATATCGCAGGGCTCATATCTACTAACTACCTTCGCATCCATGTGCGTAACACCGATCTATCAATACAGCAACTATAATCGCAGTAATCAACAGATCATAGATTCATATAACATGAACAAGGATGTTCTCGTAGCTATAAAATAGATTAAATTCGTGTATATTAGCATCCAAAATCCAATACAATCCAACACAAAATGCGCGCACATCCAGTAGGGTCCGCACATAGCAGGACTGAGGATCTCCACGCACACAGCTAGCAGGAGTCCTTACCCTAGCAACCAAAATAGATCTAACAATTCGCAACTATCATCAATCTCTATTATTTCCTGCCTATGACTCAAAAAGGTTCATCTATTTATACCGATTTAGCCTATGCATCCAATGGCCTGTAAATCATGGTTTGCAAACTCTTGGTCTACCCTTGACCCGTTACAATGCATTAGGGGCTTTGACCCACCCCAAAACCCCTGCATTAGACTAATTAAGACCAAAATATACAAAATCGCAGCTTTTAGGGGACCCTATTCCAACAGTCCCCCAGCACAATCTTGTGACTCGTCCTGAGTCACGGCGGTCGTGGGTCCTCCATTTTTGCCTGAAGCTGCTTGACGGAATCGACTAGTGGTGGAAACACCCCTTCGCTTTGCACAGTAGCAATCTGAGCTATCTCTACCAACTTTTGTGAAGTTGGGCCTTCTGTAGCAGTTGCGACGCTCTCCAATGTTTGGTTCAACTATTTCACTGCAACATCAATATCATGGGATAGCTTGAGGCCCTCATCCACCCATGGCTGGAGCTGATTACTCAGTATCTGCTTCTGCTATTGAAGGGTGTCCATGTCGGCTCTGAGGACCTGTCTAGTGCGTAGGCGAGCCAAGTGTTGGGCAGGGACCAATGTGGTCAAGGTAGCCTCCAACTGATCGAACTCCTCTTCCTTCTAGCGCAACATTTGAGTAATTTCCCATAGGTGAGGATCCCACTGTACCTTGGTCCAGATTTGCATCGTTGTGTCCAGTAATTTGGTGCCCTAAGAAATTTGGCTTGTGATCATATTCATAGCTCGCTGGGCCCTGACTTCTGGAGCTGTTTTTGGCTGCAGCTTGGCCAAAAAGTCGGTAATTTTTTGTTCCATCTGAGTTTTAACAACCTGGATCTCCACCTATGAGGCTCTTAAGGCCACGACCAGACCTTAAATTTTTGCCTGGGGGGTAGCTGTGGCTGGTATTTCATCTGTAACATCTGCGCAAAGTCTACCAATTAAATTCTCCAGCTCTGTCTACTCTGCGGTGGCGAGGGCACACGTAGCTTGTACCTTGGTTACCTCAGCCGTATGTTCTACAATGGTATGCTCCATTGTGTTGAGCCATTGGTGGACCTTATGATCCCTATGTTGAATTTCTTGAAACAATGAGCTATGTAGAACCTGCAGTGAATTATCTGGAAACCTTGCTAGATCCAGCTGGACCTCTGCGCAGGCCTAGACTTGCGCTCCCAAGTCGGGTGGACTTACTGTGAGGGTTGCGCCTGGCAGGGGACAGAGGCGACTTTCGACTGCAACAAGTGTCATGCTACTAGTTGCGGAGGCTGAGCAAGCCTAGACCAAACTGGTTTGCCATGCATCTTTTTTTAGTTGCAACACGCAGAGCTTGGCCTGAAGTGATTCAACCGAGGCTTTCTGCTGCTCTCCCATAGCCATCCATTTGTCCTCTTTAGCCAAGGTGACCGCATCTACGATTTGTTCAACGTCGCCTTCCATGAGTGTAAACGTTTCATCGTGTTCTATTAACTGAGAGCACTGCTTCTTTCGTGGCCCTTTAGCAGTCACACCTATTCGCTTTGTTCCTCTGGGGGAGTCAGTACTACCTGTCTCCTATCACTCAGTACCCAGATTTCGCTGTGACCCCTCTTGCGACACCACTTCCGCACCCTTCGCTGTATGTTTATCCAGCTGTGAACCCTTCTCTATGTTTACATGCATTTTTGCATTCTTTTTCTGATGTGACTCCTATTGTGATCCTACGGACCCTTCTTTCCCCGTGCCTTTGCTTGATCCACTAGTTCCTTTGGTCATGATAGTTGGGGTAACCTTTGTAGCACTCACCCATGTGGTGCCCATCGTACCAGTTTTGAAGCCAATCTTCCACTGCGGAGACCATGTAGTGACTATGAAATCAATATCCTCGTCCGTAGCCATATATGGGAGCAAGACCCAAGTTTTATCCTTGCATGCCCTGATGTGGATGTTGTGCATGGTGATCTAAAATGTAGCGATGGTCTTGTACTTGTCTTAGAATGTTGGATACATTGAGCGCAGATGGGAGTTGATAGTTTATACCAAGCTGCTTTGAAAAAGGACCTAGAAGACCTAATTGTCCTCGATACGTTGCGCGTCCTTGGAATCCCATAACTTGGTGTAGCGCGCCCCTTCGCACATGTCAGGAGTGAGCTCGGGGAGGACTGCTTCCCACGCGACCAACGCAATGAGCAGCAGTAGCCAAGAATATTAGAATCGGCGCCCTTGTTCCTAGGATTCGCAGACTGATTGAAGCAAATGCCCTTTTCGCACTGTCCTACAAACTAAATGACATATGCGGGGATGGTGGCAACCTGGCACTTGCGCATTAGCTTGCATGCCAGCAACAAGGTACCCATCTGCATTCCCGGGTCGCTGATATTATTGATCATGAACCCCCGCATATTCCACAGCACATGGTACATCTCGTGCACGCTCACTGATCTTCTGCTCATACTTCTTACCCACCCGCAGCATCGGGTCAGGCCCTTCCATGGGGAGGCCAATAATTCGGTGAATTAGCTCAACATCAATAGGGATGTGATCCCGGATCCACAAGCTACCGTCATGGACCAAGGTAAGCAACTAGCACACCAAGTGATATGTAACATTGTAGTGGCCAAAATGTGACATCCTTAGCAGGTTCAGCAGCCCAGAACCATCCAAGCTGTGCACCCAGCGCATAGGGAAGACCTGCACCCCGTCATCTTCCAGTATTCGTTCCAGGTAAAACTCAGGTGCCAACTAGGGAAAGGCCTCACAGTTGGCCAAGTCATGATCGTCGAACTTCACCTCATGAATCTTGCCAAAGGGTTTTCCAATGATGGGGACCTCGACCGGGGTCAGTGGCATCTGCAGGTAGGTGATCAGACCATTGAGGTCCTTTGGTGTGCAGGTTGAGGGCCTGCGAGTTCGGACAAATGGTGGAAACAAATTGATTGGTTGAGAAACCTGGGTATTTTCCTAACGAGATAAAGGGCAACCTACTAGTTTAGGGGAGCCAGCTGGGGCTGCCCCTCGTAGTGACTTCACATTGTGGGGAGAAGTACGGGGTTTTACCCCAACCGATTTTGCAGTCTTTCCTGACCCTTTCACTTTCTCTTTTCCTTTCTTCACTGCTGGAGGTGACGTGGAGATGACTGCTTAGGCTTCTGATTCAACCTCTACTACCTCCTCGGTTTCTAGCTCTTTTGAGGCTATCATTTGAGAGGACTCAACAGGGTTGGTGGCCATCATTCTAGCGTGAAAAATGAATCCCAACCCCGGGTGCCTACTATCAGAGGGGGTGGGCTGTGTAGACATGAAAGGAGTACAGTAGGCCCAAACTATCTTAAGGCATAAACCTGTAGAGCACAACCAACACAAAAGATACGGAACCCTCTTCCAACCTAACCTTCCCCTTTTATAACCGCAGAGGGCCACTAATGGTCGGGTGAACCTTAATTGATACTTACCCTTAGATAAACGGTAAAAAATCTCCATAAATCGCATTATTCAATGTCGGTCGCCCGCTCCTTTCAACGGTAACTTTAGCTTTTTACCCGATTTTACTGTTCCAACTGTTATTTTTCGCATCTCTTGTGCGCCCAAAGCACCCCTGCACTCCGAGCGCACCTGCTACATTTTGAACAGACACCTGCACCTCCTGCACACCCCTCTGGGCTTCCAAATTTATGGCCACTTCCTGCCCATACCCGGGTCATACTCATCTTCCTTGGTGGGAATATCCTGCCCTATATAGCTACTTGGGCCATATAGTCATTTGATCCAATACGGTTTGAGCCGGCTACCATTGACACATCCTGGGAGCATATTGCCACGTAGGGTAGCTAGCCGAACAACTCCACTATCTGTGAGTTCCTTAACTGTGTAGGGACCCAGCTAGTGTTGTCGGAACTTCCCTGGGTGTTTGTCAAACTGGTTATCATATAAGAGGACCAAATCACCCTCCACAAATGTCTTTTGGTGAATATGTCGATCATGCCATGCCTTATTGAGGGCCTTCTAAACCTACTGATGGAAATTAACAATAAACCGATCTTCCTCCAAAGCCATAAGCTGTGCTAAATGCTCCTCCATGACTATAGGTTCTACCATGTTCGTAAATGTTGTGATACGCAGACTAGGAACAATATACTCCATTGACATAATGGCCTTTTTTCCATAGACCATCCTGAATGGGGTTTTCCCTGTTAGCTTCTTGCAGATCATCCGATAGGCCCAAAGAACCACTGGGATGTGCACGTCCCAATCACTATGATCAACATTGCAGACCTTGGTCAGTGCTTGCTCCAAGATTTTTTTAAGAGCCTCAACCGCTCCATTAGCCTGTAGATGATATGGGGTGCTCTTCACATGATGGATCTGGAATTCCTCAGTCAGAGTGTGTATTGTTTCATTAACAAAGTGTGTACCTATATCGCTCATAAGGATCTTTGGACATCCAAATCTTGTTAGAATCTGCTCAAAGATAAAGTGCGTTGTAGTATTTACAGTACACTCCTTCACCGCTTGTGCTTCAGCCCACCTGGTTACATAATCAATGGCAGTAAGTATGCAGCGCGCATCCGTCTTCTTCCCTGGTGGGTTGATCGGTCCCACAAAATCAATGGCCCATTTGTCAAAGGCTTTCAGAGCCATTTGTGGTTTTAAAGGCATTTTGTCTCTACGTGATGGCCTTCCTGTCCGTTTGCACGTATCGCAGGCTTTACAATAGTCGTGGGAGTCACTATCCATGGTAGGCCACCATAGCCCAGCTCGCAAGATCTTTTGTGACGTCGCCTTGCCTGCGTAGTGACCTCCTGATATGCCTTTGTGAGCTTCTGCCAAGATAACATGCCTTTCATGCTCCAGAACGTATCTGAATAGCACTTCATCAACCCCTATTTTATATAATTAACCTGCAATAATGGTAAAATTCGCCACACGGGTAACCAATTCCTTCTTTTGTTGTACCGAATATTCTGCAGGTGCCATGCCTGTAGTCAGGAACTGAATGATATTAGCGAAGTGTGCATCAATGACCTTAATGGAAAATAGTTGTGCATCAAGCAAGCCTTCCTCCAGGTTAGTGGTTTCCTCACCCATCTCAATTCAGGACAAGTGATCTGGCCCAGCATTCAACTTCCTTGGTTTGACTATGATTTCAAAATCGTATTCCTGAACAGCAACAACCATCTACAGATTCCCCCCCTCCAACATAGGTTTTTTTACCAGGTACTTTAAAGCCGAATGATCTGTAAACTTTTTAAAGTGTCCTCCTAATAGGTAGTGTCGATACAATTGTAGTGCATAGACCAAGGCCAATCCTTCCCTCTCCGTGGTGGCATAATTGCGCTCCGCACTCGAGAGTTTTCAACTAGAAAATGCAATTGGGTGATCAATGTCCCTGGTGCCAAGCTGCGTAAGGACCACTCCCAGGGAAATCCCTGAAGCATCAACATGAACATGAAATACCTTTGCCTAATAAGGAAAAATAAGAATAGGTGCAGAGACCATCTTTTCCTTGAGTAGCTCGAAGCTCTTTTGGTACTCGTCATCCCAAAAGAATGAAACATCCTTCTTAAGCAGCTTTTCTAGGGGTATTATGATCAGTGCGTATCCCTGAATGAATTTTATATAGTAGCATGTATGTCCAAGGATTGAACGTAGCTGTTTCTCAGTCATAGGTGCTGCCAGATTGATAATAACTACTACTTTCGCAGGGTCCACCATCAACGCTTGTCGGCAAACTATGTGTCCGAGCAAGATTATGAAGGGGACGTAGAAGATACATTTCTTGATATTTAGGGAAATCTAGTGTTTCCAACATGCGTTCAACATCATGCGTAGGTTTGAAACGTGTGCCTTTACCATTCCTAAGACATTCCAATCATCGAAATACACTTCCAGGAATTTGTCGATGAATTCCTTGAACACTGCAACAACGACCCTTGAGAAGATAGCAGGGGAATTCTTGAGTCTAAACGGCATGACTGTATACTGGAAGGATCCCCATTTAATGGC
Organism: Pinus albicaulis; assembly: GCA_034641835.2. Lineage (NCBI taxonomy): Eukaryota > Viridiplantae > Streptophyta > Pinopsida > Pinales > Pinaceae > Pinus > Pinus albicaulis. Next base: position 764,393,261 of record CM076574.1, on the reverse strand, counting down.
AAATGTAGTCTTGCTACGATCTTCTGGTGTGATTTGAATCTGATCGTATCCTGAGAACCTGTCAATGAATGAGTACATTTCCTGGCCTCCTACACTATCCAAGATCTCATCGGAGAATGGTGTCGGAAAAGGGTCATGTACGCAAGCGTCATTTAGTTTTTGTAAGTCCACACAGATTTATATTTCTCCCTTTGTTTTATTTTCCTAAACCACCATCAGACTTACCCATTCTGACTGCTCAACAGGCTCAATAATACCTACAGCAAGCATTTTATCAATTTCTTCCTCAACCTTATACTTATACTTAGGGTTCAGCGGATAAGGCCATTGCTTTACAGGGCGTGCATTCGGTTTGAGCGTGATGCGCATAACCCCTAGGTCCCTTCTGATCCCTTTGAGCTCTGAAAACTTTGTTGGGAATAAGTCTTGATATTTTGTGAGTAATTCAGCAACTTTGCTTACAGTGTCATCATCCCAGTAGTCCCCAATTTTAGCCAACTTAGGCTTCTCTTTCGTGCCAATGTTGACTTCCCGCAGTTTCAAATTCTTTGTCACATCCACAGTTTGTAATGAAGGTCCCACAACTGCGCGCTCCCCCTATGGTTCTGGGATAGAGATATTGCACGGATTATCATCGCACTCTTCTATTGTTATATTGCAACAATTGACAATATCCTGCATCTATGTTTTCCATGTTGGTGCCCCGAATACTGCAGAGGAGATGGATTCACCAAACACAAACGTATCTATACCTTGTAGAGCTTCGTCGAGTGCCTCTGAACCCCCTATAATTCCAAATGTTCCTATGAATTCATCCTTCATAGTTTCCCAGTGGCGGGTGCATGTATGTAGCTCTGCATCTAGGTACCATGTAGTAGAGATTGGGCCTAACACATGAATGAACAAGTGAACCCATTCTTTTGTAGTTCGGTCACACCACTTCTTTATCCAAACGAACAAGTGTTCACACGAATCCCCTGGGCCAAGGAACGTCTTGACGCACACCTCATCTGGAGGCTCAAATTGTAGGATCATCATGTCCCGATAGTCCTCCCAGTATTGGAATGCCCCCTTATGCATACCCTACCATCTTGCAGGTATTGTGTGCATGGCTAGATTAAGGGCCCATAACCTTCGTTCTTTGGGAACCTCAACTTCGAATGTTCGAAAAAATTATTTTACACTACCAAACCCATCAAAGTAGGGTAGTTCTCTCACCTCAAAGGATATGCAACGGAATTCCCTTGTAATTCGCAGGCAGCATAGCGCAGAGACATCATGCAGCCGATTTTTCCAATTTTCCATTTCCTCGTCGGAGTCGGAGAAGCACTCGCTATCTCTGTCCCAGCAAAGCATCCCATAAGCCGTAGGATTGATCCAGTCTTCGTCCCTCGCAGTTAGCTTTTAGATGTGATCCACCTCTTCTTCCTCATGCACTGGCTCTGTATAGCTTTCTCCTTCTGCGGGATCTAGCAGTACTATCACCCGTGCCCCTTCACTTTCAAATACCATGCTCCTCTTTTTTAAGTTGATAATACCGCCCATATATATGCCTAAATCCATTACTAGGAGTGCCATGTAAGGCTCCACATCTTCTACAATCTGAATGACTTCAAATTCAGCCCGGACCTTAACTCCTGCAATATCTACCATGATCTTCGACAGTATTCCTAACGGGATGATCTTCTGTTGGTTGGTCATGCGCAGCTGGATAGTGGACCACTCCAACTTAGGTTCCCCCATTCGTTTCCAAGCCTGTTTAGGGAGGACATTCGCATCTAATCCCAAGTCTAGAATAACCCAATCCATCTCATAATCACCTATTTGCATGGTCAACCGCATCTCCCGACCATTGTGTCTCTTATGCTTATAGAGTTTGTGTACATCCTTAACTTCCATAGCTAGGGTTGTATTTTATGCTCAGCTATTTATCGAAGCTTTGAGGTTTTCTACAGCCCTTTGGTTGCGCAGTAGCTTCATGCATGCCTGTAGGAATGGTTTGACCTCATCATCAACTCTGAGGTTCATAGGGGCTTGATGAGTAGGTGCCTTAGTTTTAGAAAAGTCTTGGTAAGCTGCGAAAAAGGTTTCTTTTTCTTTCTGTAAGTCCAAAATTTCTTTTATAACAGTCTCTTTACAGGTTAGAGGCTTTGCCTCAGCTTTCTTTGCAGCTCCTCTGGTGGCCATGCCACTGTGTGTTATAACATTAACACTTGGTCCTTCATCTCGAGGTTCCGCCTTGACCGTTTATACATTTTGCATAGGTGTCTGTTGCTTCTCCTGCATCTTGGCTATCAAAATTGGGAAATATCCAACCACGTGATCCAACTATCTACAGTATCTGCGAGATTGTCTCGTAGGTTTAGTGCAATCCCGTGCAAAGTGGCCTATTTATCCACAGTTATAGAAAATCAATTTTCCTCTCCCCCTACCTTTGCTTCCACCTCGCCCCCCTCCACTGCCCCTAGCTGGAGAACCACCTATGCCCGAGGGGGATCTTGGTGATGACGGATTCACCTGTACCCTAGACAGATTTCCTCGATCTATCATTAGATCGTACATTTGGCAGTTTTGTTCACCATGGCCTATAGACCTGCAAAACCTGCACCATTATTTCTTTATTTTTGGGACATATGCGGCAAGGCAGGGGTAGCAGTTAGTATCTTGCAACTCAACAACACGAAAATCATTGCACCAAAGCACCAAACGGGGTCCTACAGCTTCCCTAGGTCACAACGGACTGGGTCCCCCAGCCTGTATGTAGTCTGCTAGCAGAGGGCAGTTATCCTTGGTGTGTCCATTCACCCTGCATTGTATGCACCATATTTCAGGGCTACCCTCCGTTCCTCGCTCCTTCCACGGATTCTGGATCTCCATAGGCATTTCTTCTTCTTGGCCTTGTATATGTTGTACTCCTAACTGGGTATCATCTCTTAGTGCAGCTTCTAGCTTCATCGCAATTTCCAAGGCCTCTTCCTGTGATTCAATGGCTTGATGTCCCATTGGCATGCACAGGTGGGGTAGTAGCATATAAATGAACAAATCTGTGTGCTGCTTGTCATCATACATAAATCCTCCTTCTCTAATTACCTTCTTTAACCATTGGTCAGCCTCCCATACGGATTCGGATGGTCCTTTCTTGAAATCCTTCAGATCATTCACTATCTACGAGTAGGACTTGGGATTTTTGAACTATTGTTTCAAAGGATTCTTAATTTCTTCAATGGTTGCATTCGCATGCTTGTTTATGTACCCCATATACCAATCCAAGGCCCTTCCTTCAAAGGCAAGGGATAGATGCGCCCTTTTCACCGCATCACTAGCTACATTCTGTGTAGTCCATACCAATCCTGCGATGAACCAAAACCAATCCATATCCTCATCTCCTATGCCCTTGAAGGTGGGTAGCTTCATTTGCGAAGCCATGTCATCTTTCGATGGTGGTGGTGGTGAGTTCTTACCCCTATGAGGGTTTGACGGTGGTGTAGACGGAGATCTATGCATAGCAGAATTTCTTACTGGACTATAGACAAATCAATCTCCCTCCTGATTGGTTCTCTAGTATTTACCACTGCGCGTTGTACCCTCACTTTGATCAGAACTCGTTCACTCTATATGAGTACATAGGATACTCTTTTCGCACAATAAGATCTTAATCAGTAATGGCAGAGTTTTCAGAAGCTTACCCCAGAAACCCTTGAAGAATCTTTGTTCCGCCTCATAGTAGGACACAATTTGATCAATCGCAAATTTTGTCACAAACCCTCCTATCACACTATCCACCCAATGATCTACTGTGCGAGTGATGGTGTTATTACTCTTTTCTAACTTCTAAATTAGCTCTGGGGTCCACTGCGTGATCCACTCGTCCTTCCAACAATTCTGGAAATCTACAAGCCTTGCAAGCCACTCCTGAAGCTTGGTTGTAAATGTCACAAATAAAATCTCATAGATCTTTGTGAAAACGTACTTATTCTTCCACTTTTCCGCTGTCAACCTTGTGCTTCTATTCTCTTTTATCACAAATTCTTGAATTTTTTTTTCGAACCAATCCTCAATTTCTTTCTTCTCAGGTTTCCAATATTCTCTTGGCATTACCCAACCTCTCTCTCAAAATGCTCCCGGTCCCGGAAACAGAACCATTTGTTGGCTCGAGGGGTCCTGACCCAGGTTCGGAGGTTAAGGTTTGCTAACAAACCCCTATACTACTAGCCCTTTTGACAGTGACCTGCTTGCACAAGACAAAGTCTCACCCGAAGCAGTATGGGAGGTTGTTAGAACCAGGTCTCCGCACCCTGAGAGAGAGTAGGTAAGTCAAGAAGAGTTGCGTTCCTAGCTTATCAGCTTTGTTTTTAACAGATCTAGTTACAGACTTATATCGCAGAGCTCATATATACTAACTACCTTTGCATCCACGTGCGTAACATCGATCTATCAGTACAACAACTATAATCGTAGTAATCAACAGATCATAGATTCATATAACAGGAACAAGGATGTTCTCGCAACTATAAAACAGATCAGATTTGAGTATATTAGCATCCAAAACCCAATACAATCTAACACATCCTATGCACATAGCCAGCAGGGTCTGCACACAGCAGGACTAAGAATCTCTGCGCACACAACCAGCAGGAGTCCTTACCCTAGAAACCCAAACAGGTCTAAAAATTCGCAACTATCATCAATCTCTATTATTTCCTACCTAAGACTCAAAAAGGTTCATCTATTTATACCAATTTAGCCTATGCATCCAATGGCTAGCAAACCATGTTTTGCGGACTCTTGGTCTACCCTTGACCCATTAAAATGCATTAGGGGCTTTGACCCACCCCAAAACCCCTGCGTTAGACTAATTAAGACCAAAATATACAAAACTTATACAAAATCGCAGCTTTTAGGGGACCTTGTTCCAACATATCCGGTTCGCAAAATAGCCTCCATATGAGGGAGAAAATTCCCATTGAAATTTAAGGAAAGCATGAAAAAAATTGGGGCCTTGCTAGCCAGGTGGCCCTCTCACAATTCGACACATGGTAGGTGGTCAAAGACAAACACAGGTGCAGTCAACACATGTCAAAGCCTAGGTTGGGGGTCGAACCCATGACCTCCATTGCATTATTCGAAAATAATATCAATACACTATGCATTACAGTTATTAAGGTTTGGGCACATTATTATATATATTGTTTTTCTTAATGGAAAGTGGGGGTAGGGTGGTGGAGCCCGCCACATCCAGCATCCCCATCAACCCAAATTATATTTGTATCGACACTAAACAATGGTAAAATGATGGAGTATAATGATATTGCAACTACAATTCCAAGTCAGCGCTAACAATATTTCCTAATGGAGAAGTTAGCAATGAATACCATGGCACAAAATGATACTACGTGGCTCCATATTTATGGCATACAAACGACCTAGAGTATGTAGAGTATGTCCCTAAAAATGCTATTTTGAGCATAACTTGGCCATCCTTGGGCCTTTTTTAGAACGGAGAGTTGCATTGGAGAGTAGAGCATGAGGCCTACATGTTGAGAGTAGCCATAAGTTCCTGTGTGCACAGTCATATTAGCGAAAATATATTTAAAGATCCTTTTTTAGCATTCCTAATATAACAGACACCCATTGGAAGTGAACCTAGAGATGTAGTCCATGAGGGATGAACTCTGTCATCAATTTTTGTTGTGTTTGTGTCTTTTATTGTTGTTATTCATGCTTATGTTTCAGTTCTAGAGTTTATGTTTAAGGCACTTTGATAATTCAATTTCTATCATTCATTCACATAAAATGAAACTTAGTTAATGTTCATGAAATTTCTATTCTATGTGTTTTTAGATCATATTTTGGTATCATATTAGGTTGATCATGTATAAGCATGATATTTTCCAATATGAATGTTGACTAGATCCAGTTTGCGACGTTGTTACACAGCAATTTGTCATTGTCCCTATATTCCCCGTTCCTAATCCTAGAGACCCCTAATAATGAACCCTGTGTCTATTTTCCATCATGAAAATGTGCCATCATATCCCTTCCAGCACAATGAATAAACTCTCTGTTGACCATTCATGAAGAAGCTCCTTAAAAAATTGATTATCAGGAGTGTAACACCCTCTTCATGTCTCGCTCGCGTCGAAGGCTCTATTTAGGCAACACCGATCGGCGCTGGAATGAGGATCATACCTGCGTTGATCCTGTTTTGGAAATTTTTTTAAAAATTGAAGTGAAGCTTCGAGATCTAGAAGCTTCGTGGTGGAGAGTTGGTTGTTTGTTCCTAAGGATATAGCTGAGCTTCTCCCTTTGGGCTTCTTTTTCCTACAAAATTGGAACCACCCAAAGGGATAACTCATTTGCCCACCTTAAGTGGATCCATGCTCCCTCCTCCCTTGTTATAAAATGGACATTCTCCCATAGCTCTGCCATTTAGAACAGATTTTGAAGAACACCAGAGAGATATTTGTTGCTATAGGTATCGAGTGAGAGTTGAGACCTTTTTCCCTTCACATCAAGTTGAAACAAGCACTTTGCAGACGTGCCTAGATCTAGACCTAGCGAAGGAGAGTTGTGACATCGAGGCACAAATTGTAACTCCCCCTCTCTATTTTAATATAATATAATTGATTTGTGCTTTCCATTATCATCTTTAATGTATGATTAGATTCTTATTTTTCCTTGATCAACTAGGTAGATTGTATATGCAAGATATATGTTATGCTTTCATGTTTTTTGTTGTTTGATCCCTTGTGTAGGTAACTAAGCGTCAATGACGGTGAAGATCTGTCTACAGAGTGCGAAGGATCAAAGGATTCAAGCAAGGAATAGCATCAAGCTGAGGTGGATAATCTATCCATGATCTGCATGCATTTACAATCTAGAAAAGTAGGCTTCTAATTGTTCCCTATTATTAATAGACCCATCCTAGGGCTAGAGGGATCGTCTCTATCCGCAGAGAGGATTTTCTTGCATAAAAAATTGGCGACTCCACTGGGGAGTGCTAGCCTTTAAGTCTCATGTTTTTTATTTTTTATTTCTTGTTTTTTCATCGATTTTCATCGAGTGTCCATCTCCTTATCTCTATAGATTTTGTAATTGCTTATAGACATTTACCTCTCTGATGAAGTGATAATCCTAGTGTCATTTTAGCAAACCCTTTTATTTTTCAGTCTCCTCCTCGATCAACGCTAGTATTGCTCTGACAGTCGTGACTGAATGCATTTTACATAGTCGTGATTTTACTCTTCTAGTGTGGGTTGCAGCATAACAACCATGTTGATTTTTGTGTGTAAATTTTTTGGGGTTTCCTTCATTTGGTCAGCTAGTGGGTCTTATCCTTCTGAGTGTTCTTTGTAGTTTGGATAGCTCTTGTTCTTCTCTATTCAGTGATATTTCTTATTCAATTTTTGCACCTTTGGTTGTCTCTTCTACAAATCTACGATTTCCTTGTCATCCTAGGGTTTCTAGGTGTCTTCGGGTCATCTGAGCGGTTGCTTACTTTGTTTAATTCTAGACTTCTCTTTGAATCAAGTCTTGTCGTATCTTTCAAGCTTTTTGTTTGATTGAGGTTTGCCTTTCGATCGGTTCTTGCGAGTAGCATTTTTTAGTGTCAACTCTTAATGCATTTGAGTTTCCTTCGCCATCAAGTATAGATTACAATTGCTTTTCCTCTGACTGAAGTTTTTTTTCTTTGAGTGATTGATGAGTGTGTGAATGAAGAATGTTTTGTTTTGAAGAAAATGGTTTACGCCTCGCTTTGATTTTCAAAATCTTTGCCTCTTACATGCATTTTTTGAGAGATTTTATTAGTACTCAAAGCATTGTTGATTGATTTTCATTCTACATTTCGCATTGTTCTTATAAGAAAAATACAAAAATATGTTTTGTTGCATTTCCCTTTAGAAAATGAAAGTTTCATTTTGATTCCCTTCTAAGTGCATTCAATGAAAGTAAGAAATTGTAAAATTTTCGTTTCGCTTTAAAATTCCGCACTTGAAGAGAAAAGTGAATGTCATTTTATGCAGGGGTTGGGTATGTTACAATAATCCACAAAATGAAATAGTATTGGAATTTTAAACATGTTTTACTAAAATCTATTATAAAATATAAATGATCATGTAAAACCTAATTACCATGTTTTACTAGAAGTTATATAAAATAAAATTTATCTTGTAAAACCTAATTAAAATGTTTTCATAATAACTTGACCACTTTATATAAATCACTATGGGTATCACGGAAAAACTAAAAATAAAATATTGCATAACATCTAACCCAAATCTCTACTTTGAATCACTAAGAATACATTTACGAAATTATCTTGAATAGCCCTGAATCATGTACAAAACTAGACTATATTCATGTAGCATATTGTAGCTAATATTAAAACATCAATAACCAATGAAAATCAGACAGATCAACTCAAAATATTTCTATCTATCTTCACAATAAATATATGTGAGGCTGTGACGAATATAAAAACTTAGAATAAAAACATAGGTGATGAATATGTCCATGATTTTATCCAAAGTATTATATGCTTTCCTTCCGTGTTTATGTTTGTTTGTCTTATTTTTATCACATTTAGACAACAGTTATCATATATATGTTCGTGAGGTAAGTATGCATTCGGAACCAATAAATGTAGATCACTCTATGCATCTAGAGTCCCTTGTTGGGAAATTGAAGTGTTAGCATAAAAAGCATGTGTGTGATGCAGTCGTGGATGCTTTTTTTAGATTTTTGGGATTTTGTATGTGTGATGTAGCCATGGATGCTTCATTTAGGATTTTGTGTTCTAATATCTCTTGCTTGTTATTCAGAACTCTTAACCACTTGATCTCGCGCATTGAAATTGAACTATATTCGTTAGCTTAACTACAATATTATTTTATTTTTTCCACATAAATGATTGTGGTTTGTATTAAAAAGTGTTATGGTCAAACCTAAAATCTTAATATAAAATGGATGGCAAATGCTAGAAGAATATATTCCTAGCTCTAAATGTTTGGGTTATTCTACTGAATATTAAGATTCCTATGAGCCCAATTTTTCTTTCATAGGATGAAGAAGCAATACATTTTTAAAATAGGTTCTAGTGTTGATTTCTTATCATCATTAGTTGAGGTGTTGTAGCTCTCTTCTTCTTGACTATTGTTTTCCAATACCCTTTTGAGTCATGGATAAACATTGTTGGATCCTTTGGTTCCCCTTTCTTCTTGATCTATTGTTTCTTCTAAAGGCTTCTAATTTGTCTTTTCTTCCTCAATTGGATAAACCGAAATCACATGGGGCTATGAAGAGGGTCAAATAGTCGAAGCTAGATTAAGAGAAGGATCTAGAATTCTTGTCAGTAAATTGAAGTCAGGATCTTGGGTTAAATCAGATCCTAGCATATAAAACAGTGTGTTTCCTTCATTCTTAAAAATCACTCATCTAATTCTTCATTAAGAAAACAATTTGCAGCTTGAAATATACATACAGGAAAGAGAGCTATAAAAACAAAAATATAATGATGTACAATAACACAAGAAATCATTGGCCAAATATTACAATGAATGGCCTTTCGGCTCTCGGACTTTTACAAAAAGATCTCAACCCATTCCTCACTCTCTCTATATTCCTCACTTGCTCACCTGTTTTTCATCCTCACACAACCCTCCTATTTATACATAAATATGAATTTTTTCCATTCCATAAATTCCTCCACACAAATCTCAACTAAAATCTAAATTATATTTATATTTTTTTGGACTCAACTAAGTCCTGTATATGGAATTCCTAATCCCTAGATTATCTACCTAATCCCATTCCACTCATATCCTTAATTATTAAAGGAATATTTACAATAATCCTCACATTTATTATTTTCTCTCTTAATTTATTAAAATTGAGCAAAATAATTAATAAAATAATTAAAAAACCTCACCCAACAAATGAATAATACAAATTAAGCTTGATGCTCTTGCATCAGACTCCCAAGGTTGAAAATAATCATGATCTCCTGATCATGTGTTTTAGATATTTTTCTTCCTGGATCCCATACCTTATTCTGCAATTTTCCATTTGTTGCTGCTTTTATTTGTTGTTTTTCTCCAGGTCTCCACACTTTATGTTGCATTGCCCCACTGGCTATGCTTTCACCGTGCTCTATTGTCTTCCTCTTGCTGCTTCTTCTTTGTTTTACTGCTGCTATCTTCTTCTAGGATACTTTCGTCATTATCCTCCTTATCATTTCAATTTCTCTGTCTAATATATCTTTTATCTATTTTTTACTTTCATCTCTTGATTGCTAAACTTTTATACATGTTGTCGCCCTTTCGTCCTTGCCCTCTTGTTTAATGTTGTCTTGCACCTTCACATTCTTCATTTCCCAATATTGAAATTGAGATTCCTCTTCATGCCTTGAATCCTGATTCTTCAGCATAGTTTCCAACAATCTAACCTCTTTGTTCCATGGATTACAATTTTCCATAGAAATTTCTTCCTTTTCCTTCACTTGTGTCAAATTTTCTCCAGCATTTGCAATAAAACCTGTACTCACAAAACAATTAGTAAAATCAAAAACATAAGGCCTCAGTGCCTCTTTCTCCTATGGAAACATTTCAGTATGTTGCTCTGAAATTTCCTCTTCCATCAGCACATCAGTATGTTGATTTAAATTCTCTATGAGACTATCATCTAGTCCCTCCTCCATATCATCTATTTCAAAAATGTCTCCCTGTTCTATTTTACAATAATGAACTTCTTTGATTTGCTAAATCATTCCTACATCCTTATCCTTTGTTTCCTGATTATTATTTAGGACAATTTCTTTGTCTTTCTCTTTTAGCAACTCACCCTGAGCATAGATCCTCTGCTTTTCTAACTTTCTTCTTTGAAGATCTAATTTTCTATATAACTCAAGAATCTCAATTAGGGTAGAACTTGGAAACTTTACACAACTTTCCACACCTTCACTTGTTTTTGACCAATCATCAGATGGCCCTTCTTCCTCTACTTCAATACTCTGTTGTTTATTCCCATGAGAACCCTTTGTCTCCTTTTGTTTCTGAGATCTTGCTATATTAGCATCATTCTGAACAAATTTCAAATTCAAATTCTTCTCCTTAACAAAATTCAAAGTTGGTTCAACATCCTGTGATGTACCTACAATCACACACAAATCATTAGTTTTAAAAACAATAGACCTTGTGGTCCCACTTGATGCTTCAGTCATCATATCTCCTTGCTGCTCTGAATCCTTCATTTGATTCAGTTCCTCTGTATATTTCTCTTCTGCCACACCAATACTTTCAGAAAGCAATGGACCATATTCTAGCTCACATATCAAATCTTCCTTTATATACTCATTTAAACTGAGTAACTCTTCCTTCAATTGAGCATTCACTCTATGCTCCCACTTCACTTGCAATCTATGCCATTTGAATTTCCTTTTCATACTCCATCTAGATCTCTGGTCTACTTTACTTCTCTATAACATTTCCATCAATAACTCAAGACGAAATTTAATCTCAGCTTTCTCCTGCTCATAATCTTCATCAGTCAACTACTCACATATGCCATTTAACTTGCCATTTTCCCTTTTCTGTCTTCGGTTGAGGTCTTTCTCAGAACCTTTGAAATGACTATCCACAGTCATTTTCTCCTCCTTTGTGAACTTCATCTGTTCACTTGTGGATTGCATTCAATCCCCTTTATCAGCAAGCCTTCATACTTGCCATTCAAAAATGAAAGCTTTCTTCCTGCTCTTGACCTCTTGCAGTTTTTTGTCTTGGAATCATCTCTGCCAACTCTCTTGCTTCTCTTTGCTGCAAACAACACTTTAGTAATGCATGTGTTACAATGACCAATTCTTTAGGTGTCGAGCTCTGCCGATCATCCACCCAATTACATTCAAACATTTGACTTGGCTTACGACTCTTGACTCAGACTTTACATCAACTCTTCAGGATGAAAAATACACTCTCTTGTACAATAACTCAATCTTAACTCAAACTATCCAAATTCCCATTTGACCCTACCATATTTTTTGACACTTGACCCAATAATTTTACAATAGTGGATATTTTGACTTAATTCAAATTATACAATCTTCCAATAAACATACACCCTTAATACATTTTATGATTTTAAAATCTTTCACTCTCTCTCATACTCCATTGTTATGAAAGATCATCAGTTTCCCATGATACTGAAATATTTAATCGAAATGCACTCCATGCTTTCCAAGGTTTATTTTATGTTGAAATAAATAAATCATTCCATTCTCAACATTCAAAAATACCTTTCTGAATTACCATACCTTATGTTCCTGTTAAGGTTATTAATAAACCTTCTCTTTGCAATTTCAACTCTTTGGACTCCACTCTTTTGTGTCGTATTTGTCACTATGAAAATTCACATGCCCTTCATTCAACTTGCTCATCATCTTAACGCAAACAATTTCCCTGTACTTACATGCACGATACAACTACACATTATAATTTGTACATCAATTCACATCTCTTCACCTGTGTACAGAGAACATGTTTTCAACCTCTTTGATGAATAATGTACAACTCGTACATTGTGTCCATCCTGAATAAATCCTCCTTAGATGTCACCACATTATGGTAAAATAAATATTCTACAAAATCAAGAAAAAAAAATTTCAACCTTAAACACAAATCAAAAGAATTCTCCCATTCCAACTACAGGCTTTGGTCCAAAATGTCTTAACCAAAACTGTGAAGAATCCACATTATGCATAATAAACCCTCTCACATAAAAATGCATGTTTCTCTTTATATCACCTAGGATTAGTACATTTTTTTATTCATTTTCCATTCATTTATACCTCCGCATTTGCAACATTTCCACTCTTTCATAACATTTACAAAAGATCAACTTCTCGAGTATGCAAGGAAATGTAATCATCCGAATTTTAAAATAACTTTACTCAATGAATATTGATTCATTCAATGAGTACTTACCTTGAATCTTCTTGTGGTTGAAATGATCCAACCTTCGTCTCTCGTATTCATTTAAGAATACATTCAAGCCTCTACAAACTTTATCTCCACTAACTCTTTCTCATCTATTTTTCTGAGTCTTCTCATGCTCATGAGATATATTCTCTCCAACTCGTGTTCAGAAAACTGCATATTTCTCAAAATTTGTAGATTTGTGGGTTATGGCACATGATCTGAAAAAAAAAAGTCATTGCGCAGCAATAAAATACATCAGTATTTTCTTCTCAATTATGGCCAATTAATTTGACACCTTTCTATTTTCTGCAGCGATTAAATCCCCACATGGGTAATTGAGATCTTCGGTTTCACATATACTCCACTCGCATCAGCAGTCTACTCCAATTCTTTGGAATCCATTTGGAAAAACAATCCAATGTACTTCTTAAAGCACCATGGATAAACAAAGGAAATCGAATTCGTTGATTATGGAATTTTCTTCAGAAAACAAAATACTGCCAATTGTTTGAGTCCACAGATTTACACCCTCCACATTAATCAAGAAAATAAATATGGGTCCAACTTTGTAAGTTGGAATTTCGGTTTGAGCTTGCACTAATCTCCACGAAATGACTCAACGCAGATGACTGTGCCACTATCCAGCAATGTTAATGTAGTTCCTCAACGCAGATGACTATGCCACTATCTAGCAATGTTAACATGGGTTAAAACACAAAACACCACCATCGCATTTGCTTGACGGTACCGACTTCAACGCAACTGACATGCCACTCTGCCATATAGGAATTTCAAACTAAATATGTTGTTACCTGAAAACATGAATGTGTTTACTGCGCCCCCTCTGATTAGATTTTCAACATTATACATTTATGTTGCATCACAATCCCACGGAGTCTGGGTTAATGTCTTCTCACTGAAACGAAAACCATTCAATCAACCCACGGTGTCACGTTATGGAAATGGTGTCGCTGACATTTTTTCCACGCTTTTCCACCATGGATACACTGCTCCATCCAAGGCTTTCAGTGCTTCAATGTTATGCCTGAGTGTATTTTCCTGTGTCCACCCAATGGCCACACTCCACTACAGTGTTTTAAACTGTGCATAACCCTCCACAACGAAAAATTGTTTTCCTGATATACAGTGGTTATATTATAAAACAAGAATCGAACCATATGCTCCAACTGCTATTGCAGCATCCAGTTCAGTCCACAGTAACTCATCCTCTCCATCGCTTGCGTTCCAACAAGTCTGCACTTCCATACACTTGACAACCACGTCAACACCGAGAATAAAAATGAATGTAAAGTTTTTTTTTTTAATATTGATTTACCTCCATGACGTTATTCCCAGCACTCCCCAATGTTTCATTCAACATTCAGCTACTTTTGCACTCAATTCCACATTTGATTGCCTCTATGCCACCACCATCTCAGCGTTTTATCGAACGGGGTTGCTTCCATCGCACACCTATTCATTGGTTGCCTTTGCTATTTTGGCATTCATCACACTATCATTGTTCGTCTCTATGCACATCTCGACCTATCTTCAACGCATTCAAGCTCTCCAGGCATGTATCTTTAGCTCTGATACCAAATGATGTCAGGATTCTGGGTTAAATCAGATCCTAGCATATAAAATAGTGTGTTTCCTTCATTCTTAAAAATCACTCATCTAATTCTTCATTAAGAAAACAATTTGCAGCTTAAAATATACATACAGGAAAGAGAGCTATAAAAACACAAATATACTGATGTACAATAACACAAGAAATCCTCGGCCAAATATTACAATGAATGGCCTTTCGGCTCTTGGCCCTTTACAAAAAGCTCTCAACCCATTCCTCACTCTCTCTATATTCCTCACTTGCTCACCTATTTTTCATCCTCACACAACCCTCCTATTTAAACATAAATATGAATTTATTCTATTCCATAAATTCCTCCACACAAATCTCAACTAAAATATAAATTAGATTTATCTTTTTTTGGACTCAACTAAGTCCCGTATATGGAATTCCTAATCCCTATATTATCTACCTAATCCCATTCCACTCATATCCTTAATTATTAAAGAAATATTTACAATAATCCTCACATTTATTATTTTCTCTCTTAATTTATTAAAATTGAGAAAAATAATTAATAAAATAATTTAAAAACCTCAACCCACAAATGAATAATACAAATTAAGCTTAATGCTCCTGCATCATAAATGAGAATATCTTGTTAATGGAGGGTAGAGCGGAGAACCTTACAAAGGAATAGATGTCATATTACTTGTTTTATTAAGAAAAATGTAGATCTATATTTTTTTTTTAAACCCAGAGGAACCCAACAGCCTGAATGAAATGAAACTACCAGTAAAAGGATGGATTTGAACCTCGGTCTTTCGAGTTTCAACAATTTCACTTTCTCATATTAACTAATTCAGATGCCCCACCGAGAAAATTGCAGATCTAGATTAATAAGAGGGGATTTGGTTGATATTTATGCAAAAAAATCCACTATCTCATGCACCTTATGAACAACTGTAGTGATGGTAGTGGGTATCCCTATGGGTAGCCTCAATAATCCATGTTCATCCCAAGGAGAGTTTGGATATATTATGGAAATATATTGAGTTGTCACTATTTCATTTCTAGGTTTTGTATCTTGGAAATATTCAAAGTCTACTTACAAAATCTAATTCCTAAAATGGTTAGTTATAAATTGGATCATGCAAATCACCTCAATATTTGATCAGAGCTATAATTTAGGTGTTTTGGATATAATTCAACTGATGATTGTTTGTGGGAGTTAATCGATGGTGATGTGAAGGTAACTAAAAATTGTTCTCATCGTCATATAATTATTAAGTTTATGATGAAAAACTTATAGTATTTGAACCTTGTTATGAATATTGTTTGTGTTGGTGGATTTGGTGCACGAGTGTACCAATCCACACTTGCTTAAGAGGAATGGTTGTTTCCTCTTAAGTTCCTGGTCACAGGCAGATAATCAAGGGAGTCGGCAGGTTAGTGAACATGCCAAAACATAAAACATACTAGATAAAGAAATAGCATGCATATATAGAGAGAAAATAAAAACTAAACTAAAACAAATAACACAAAGCCTGTATTGATTCAAACAAAACAATAATACCAACGGCGGCATCTAAGTCCCCTCTTATTGTGTGTTAGTAGTAAAAAAGAGTATAAAATTTACACACTTGCAAAGGGGCCCTTAGAACTATGGAGTTCTAATACCCGATGCAAGGACGTTTTTGCCTCCGAGTTACCTCGGTGCAAGGTCCCTCTCTCTCTACTCCAAAGATTTGGAGTTTTTGGGTGGCAAACAACTAAATCCCCTTTCTACTTCTGCTCTGGATCACACACTACTGGATTTCTTGAAGCAATTTTGGCCAGAATAACAATGTGCTCTCCCTTTTATCATCTCTTGGTGGCCTTTTATAGATGAATTTCAAACTCTCCTTCCCTCTCTTGGTACATTGATGGATGGTGAGCCAAAATAGGGGGATGATTCCATTGTGTGCCACATTATTCCATTGTGTTCTCCTTTGAGGTCCTAAGGAGGCTTGGGCGGCCTTAAGTGTGGGATCAATTTCCTAGAGTGTGCCTTGTGGTCCTGAAAAGTGACTTCCACCACTCTTAGGTACGCATGGATTTTTGAGGAAATTTCGCGCAAAGGCGCACCTATTGAATAAAAATGTGCACGAAGGTGCATTTTTCTAGTTTCTTGAGTGCACAATTTCAATTTTCTTCTGGACCTTAGAGATTTTTTAAATTCTTCAGATTCTATAATGTGCCTCAGCCTTGTAAATCCTTCTACCTGATATTAAATAATGTCATCTTTGCTTGTCCAATTTTCCAGTGATAACAGTTTCCTCCTAATGTGTGAGGTCTAGGAAGAACTGTATAGCTGAAATACATTATAGTTTCTTTTCTATGTACTATGAAGAGAGCGAGAGAGAGACCTGTGTATAACAAAGAGTTGGAAACACCTTACAACGGGTTGAAAATAGACCATGTCCTGTGGGAACCCTGCAAGCACTGGTAATATACAATAAATACATTTTTTCTACGAGGCAAGCATGTCCCATGCTCATGATGCTTTGGCTAGCTAAACAAATCTACTTGGCAGATACAAATTATGTTTGTATCATTAATATGCTGCTGGTTGATGATGATGATTTTTTATGCCCTCGGGGGCATTTTTATTTGAACATAGGTGATTTGGTACCCACATGCGTAAGCTTGGTATGGCATATAAATGTGCATTGTATGCATGAGTGTATGGCTAGCACCTTCCTGTGTAAGCATTCTTGAAAGAGATGCTTATAAAGGCATGGGTCTTCAATGAATTTCATCAAAGTGCAATGGTTGTAAGGTATGATACCATCTCGACATGAAAGCTTTTGATGTAGTCAAATTTCAGGAGGATCGATGACATTTGTGGGCAATGATGTCTCCCACAGTGCCACCCGAGGATGTCCCTTTTGTGGTGAGGGGTGATCCAAGGTACCGCTTCCTTTTTGGAAAATAGGTGTTGATGTCGACAAAAAGGAAGCCTCAACCAAATGAGAGAGTCACTGATGCAAGGGATCAGGATCATGGATGTGATAAATCTAACATAGGCATGATGGTGAGGGGTAACTGAAAACTGATGATGGAGATTCAGTGGCCCAAGGTCGGAGTATAAAAAGCAGCTTGGTGGCAGTCATAACTATTTTTGGTGGGAAAATCCCTGGAGTCGATAGGAAGTCCAAGGTGGGTATATATTGGTTATGAATTTCATGGTGGTTTATGTGTGACATGTGTGGTACTCCAACCAAGGGTAACCAGGGACTGCTGCCATGGGAGAAAAAATGTATGAATGAGTGGGGGACATAGTGCACCATTTGCGGTCTTTGTACACTTACCAAAATAATGAAATAATGGGGTTTGGTTTGTACAAAACACAGAGACGAGTGCCCCAATACATGAAAGTGTTCGCTCATTGATGATGTGAGGAAGGTGTTTTGCTAAGGGTGGGGACCCCATTGGTTGGTCTCATGTGTGGGGTTGATAAAGTGGATGGAAAATTTCGCAGATGGGCTATGCTGATGGAGGTATGGTAGGCTAAATGTGAGGCGCGGTGGTGCGCTTTTGATCTGCTTGCAAAACCTGGTAGTTCGGGAAAGGGATTTTATTTCAACATGGTAAAACTTGACCTGATGCATGGTGGGTGAATGGGCATGAGGTGCTTCCTAGACTAAAGTGGTATGGCCATGGCGTCATGATTTTTTGTGATACATTTTCTACTTTGAGTGACGGGCGCCATGGAGGGGAGGCTCTACCGACCAACGAGGATTTTTATCATGTGCAAGGTGAGGTGATGATAAACATGGTCAGGGTCTTGGAACCTATGGTTAATCTCTCATGGAGAAATGATATCAGGATATGCAGAGTTTTTCTGGGACTCTATCATGTTGAGGGTAGAATGATACTTGCTCTGGAATTTTCAATGAATGGAGCGATGGATGGTTTGCACAATACCTGCAAAAAATACCCCCCAAGTAAAAGCATCTTCATTATTCAAATATTATTGAAAGACATGTGCTAAAAAGAGGATGAGAGAGGGCATAACTGTCGACACTGAAAATTTATTTTTTCGGAGGTGTGAATGTGTGTCACCTCCTTTGGGCATTATGAAGTGTTCATCATGGTGTTGCTTTCGGTTCCACAATTGGGCCTTCTAAGCTCTCATTATGGTCCTCTGAATATTTTGAAAAGGGCGACATATAGGTGAATATGGCTCAATTCAATTCATTTCTGTCATTTGATTCGGTGAGGTTCTCAGAGGTCAGAGGATTTTGCGGAGCTTTTCTTGCCATTGTAGTCAGCCTGAGTACCCAGGACTTGAGATTTTTTAGCCAGGTAGACCCCATGATGTCCTGCATTTTAATTTTTTCAGTGTGTTGGTGTCAAGGTCCATACAGGATCGGCTTGTATGGATCCCCAGTCAACTTTTTCCTTGACCGCGTGGGAAATCAAGGCACAAGCGCGCAACTTTCGTGCAAAACTAAGGGTTTTGCGTGAACTTGCTGCACCTATACTAGATTTGGGTGTGCACCTTTCACGTTTATTAGAAAAATAGACACGCTACTCTCGTGCCTGTCTAAGGAATAGGTGTGCAGAGGGCCAAAGAAAGTTTTTTGAAAAAAAATTGGAAATTTTGTCAATTTTTGGTGTTTTTAGTCTCACTAATGTGTGCCTGTTTGATGACAGGATGTCATGGAGGGAGAGGGATTAGCCTAATCCCTGGGTTTCCTTGCTCATCGATGCTCATGCGCGCTAACAGATGGAACGCTGGGGTCTTCTCAAATTTATGGAGAATGACCTCTTACGATCGCAAGATCGTCTTTTGCATTACCTGATCCAATGTTGGAATAGGTGACGCAAGGTCATGGTGCTAAGAGGGTGCGACCTTACTATCCATCCTGAGACAGATATCTACTTTATGACCAGGTTGTTGCCTCAGGGTGAGGTGCTTCCTTATCCACTTCCTCCTGGGAGAGTGGATATTGAGTGGTTTTCAGTGGGCCATTACAATGGGGTGCCCCTTATGGAGGGGTTCATATTAATAGCTTCAGTGACTGATCTGGCCGAGAAATGTACTCTGGATGCTATTGTGTGACTGGTGGGTTCGTCTACACCCAATTGGGCATCGTGTCCACAGATTGGTGTTTTGCGTCGATTGAGGGCCAAACACTTCTTTGATTTTTCTCATTTTTTATCTGATGGGATGCTGGCTCATCTTTCCAAGGTATGGGATGGATCGAAGCTGGTTACATATGCTAGCATCCTATGTAGCATTATGTATGAGTAGGTGGTGTTGTTGAGACCTACGGTGGTTGTGCCTACTGGGGGGCCTCAGGAGTCTCGCATGAGGAGGTTGGCCCCTGTGATTCCTCACGAAGGTGGAGGTAGGGGGGGGCATTATTGGAGTGCCACCACGGAGGCTTGGTTTGAAGCCAATCCTTACATTCTTCTGTTGTTCCCTTATGCGGGGATGGACTTCTGTGGAGATCTAGACATGGGTCCTCCTATTAGGTATGCATAGGGGCCAACAGGTATGTTTTTGTGTTTTATTTTGCATTTATTGGATTATTTGTGTTTTTTATGTGTATTATTATGACACTGACATAGTTTTGTTACTCTTGTAAACGTTAGCGATATCGGACATCCCGTGGCTCGGTTGGTGGGATATCAGCCGATTCGGCGGCCTCGAGGTGTTCCTCACGTAGGCGGGGGACAGGGAGGAGCTCAAGTATAGCCTCAGGGTGGAGAACCTAGCGGGGAAGTTGGTCCTTTAGGGGAGGGTAGCAACTCGGTTATTGTCGGGAGTGCTGCTGAGTGGGCTCATGTCGAGGCGGCGGAGGCTCGTGTTGCAGAATTGACCGAGTAGGTGGCTGCTATGGAGGTTAGATCTCAGGTCTTGGAGGATGCATGGGGTCGAGTGGACTACTTGACCCAGGGGATGCCTATTCGAGGCTTCGTGGATGACCTCGATGTTGCATGGTTGGAGACTCTGATGGCCCAGGAGAGGGGCTATCAGCCGACTTTGCATCGAGTGGTGATATTTGCTCTGACATTAGCGCCTATGTTGGTACCGGGAGCGGCTATGGGTCCAGGTGCCCCACCTGGGGGAGCACCGCCCTAGATTTTTATTGTACACAGGGAAAGCACCCATTATGAGGATGCTTCCCTTATTTTTGCCAACTTGTATATTTTTATATTTGGGCTGACGGATGGATCATATACACTCTATTTTTATACTCATACACATATATTTTTTTGGTATATATGGGAGAGATATTTTTTTGGCTCTACCTAGTGTGTCCCCTATTTGGTGTTTGTTTATGGATTATCTTATGCTGATGGATATCTATGTTTTCTATGTTTTTTTTTTAATGTATGATGGTTTATCCGAGATGCATTCCAGTTTAGAATATTGTTATCTATGTGATCAGCTGTTTGGTTTTGATTTCTTGGTACATGTATGAATGTAGTATGATCAAACTATTGGCTTAATCTTCTTGCACACAAATATTTTATAAATAGATGTGAATCTCATACCTCAAATGCTTGGTTTAACTATGACACCACTAACTGGGAATTGAGGTAGATATGCATATGGCATATGCCCTGGTTGAGGGCGTCGCACATAATTCTGATGATGGCGTCATATTCTACCTAATTGTTTATCGTTGGGCCAATGCATACACCATTGGTGCAGAATGGCGATCGATCAAGGTAGTAGATGACCCAGGAGGATGCTGCTAAACTTTGACACCATCGCAATGCCCCATCAGCAAATCCAATGTAATGGTCAGGTTGATAATCCATTGTGGCACTAGAGCGTATTTTGTGAAAAGTATTTTGGTCAAAAATTTAAAGTGTTTGGTATGCATATTTTGACTCTATGGGTGGGCCTTCTTGGAACTTATGTGTAGAATTTCTTGAGGTAAAGGTTGTTGACGGGGTTGCTGAGGCATGTTCCATCTGGCTCTATCAAGATGTATGCCCCTTTGAGGAGAAAATGTTTTATGATGTAGGGTCCTTTCCACAAAGTTTCTAACTTTCTTGGCCCTAGGGCTTCTTTTTCGACATCATAGCGGAGGACTAACTCTCCCTTAGTGAATGAACAAGGGTTGATGTGGTAGTTGAACGATGATTTCACTAATTTCTTGTGGGCCTCGTTGTGTTGCAGCAATTTTCATCAACTTTCTCCAACGCACTTTAGTTGTACTAGGCATGGTTATAGGGGCTAGGTATAATCGAGGAGTTTGATGGTAGTATGTAAATTTAGGATCTTGCAGGAATCGATATAAAAGCATAAGGTGCCCTATTTTTTCACAACGAGAACAAGGTTGGAAACCCAAGATGTGCAGGCATCCTGAGTCCTAATTGCGATATATGATGATATGAATCATATATGGTGTACCGTGTCTTCGGTGTTTGGTGGGGGAGGAATTTCCATCATCACGGGGGCTTGCGTGGGTGCAACGATAGATTTCTCGTTAGGCTGGGCACTTTCCAGTAGGTGGAAGTTATGCCTTGTATCGAGGTGGCTAAATTTTTCCATTAGTGGCCACGCCTCTAGTTTGTGGTTATGGCCAATGCAAATGGTGCAGGGTACCACCATATCAATTGAGTCATTGTGTTGGAATCAACCCTACTCTTTGTCCCGGAAGTGGACGCTCGGAAGGGTTCAAATGTGGGGAAAGGGTCCTCTACTGCCATTTCTAATTTTTTGGCTTGGGTATGTCTAACTCTCTTGGGGAGTGTAAACTTAATGTCGCTCTTTCTGCTCTAAGCTTCTGGAGGTGATAACATTTTATTGTATGATGAAAGTGTGAGAAAATCTGGCAATATTTGTGTGTAATCTTCTCTTGGTTAGAGAGATGTATTTGCAGAAGGGAAGAGACTATGCGCAAACTATTTGCAAGGTGCTTTAGTTCTTTGCACTGATTGACCCGGTGAAAAATCATGTTACATAGTCCGCAGGTTATCCTAGGTTGAACTTGGGTCATGCTTGGTTGGCGCGCCTTCCTAACTTGCCCCATATGCCGCAATGGGTATGGAGTATATTGCTTGTGGGCATTCTTCCTTCCATGTTGGTTGTTAGGTTTTGGGTTGATAAGGTCCCGGCATTTTGTCTCTAATAGATGTATCATGTCGATTAGAGGGCACACTCGCGGGATATAGGTACAACTTTTCTCATGGTGATTTCCCTAACATACTAGGAAAAACATTCTTGATATGGGGTTCTCGTTGTGCTCTTTTGATGGTGTGATTGGGTACCAACGACGAAGCATTTCCAAGTCAGGGCAACAAGCAACCACATGATTGGGCATGCTACATATCGCGCATGTTGGTCTTCTCTGCGGAGGGTGGTTGGGGGTGACTAAGGGTTCCCCGACAAACTAATTTTCAGCTGACAAGAAGAGGATGGATCTACTCATCACATCCTCTTGGGTTTTCGAGCTATTCATGGATTTAGAGTCAGAGCCATCTTCTCGGGAGAGGTGGACTATGGTTGAATGAATACTGGCTAGCGTTGCATGGAATCTTTGGATGTAATGACAGTGGCGTAATGGATGATTGCCACTGCATATTTGACATGAATACTTGGTGGCTTAGTTAGTGTGGTATACTACATAGATTGGATACCATCATTGAAACATTTCAAGGGCTAGGAATTCAGCGATGAAATGATTGTGTTCATCACAGAGTACACAACATTCGATAGGGGGAGGGGGAATGGCTAGGAGTCTTTCAAGTGACTGGCGTTCCTCCTATAGGTATAAAATTATGCGAGGTTCATCTCCAGCTTACTGGGTGGAGGGATCCTCTTGATAGGATTTCTCATGTTGAGATTTAACAAGATGATGAGTTTAGTGAAAATTAAGCACCTTCACTAAGAGGGGCCCACAGGCTATTTTTAGGTGTATGTATATTTTTAGAATGGTGAGCATATTCTAAAGTTAGCATGATGGTGATTCTATATGGCTGAGAAAATTATATCTTTGTATGAATTTCTATTTTTAGAAGATTGGGCGAAGTCTATTTATAGATCGCTAATCTAAAAATAGATGCATGTCGATTATTATTAGCCCTTAATAATAATCCGACAATAAATATCAATGTATTCTCTTGGAGCACTTTATTTCAGTGAACATATTTGGCAAATCAGTTGGCTGAAGGAATTACGCAATTCCTAGGGTGGTTGGTGACTCATGCATGGAGGACTCAGTTATAACTGATAGTGGCAAGTTGTGACAGAGTTGGAAGAGTAGTTATGCGAGTTGTTATTTAGTTTAACTCAGTTAAGTGAGTTAAACTCAGTTGTGCTAGTTGTATCTAGTTCTAACTGAAGATACACTAGTGAGAGTTTAGTGAATTAATTATTTAATTCATTCACAACTAGAGACTCACTTTCAACTGCACAAATACAACAGTTAACTACTTGCATGTGAGTTCCAATGGAGACCCACTGGAGAGATAGGTGAAAGGGTGAGATGGACTATCTGTTGTGACTATAGTGATGGATTCAATGCATATAACACACATTGGAGTTTACAATGAGGATTGCGCAGTCAAGGAAAGGAAATATCGAATTCATTTATTGATATTATTCAGCAGGGATTGCGTAGTGGAGGCATGAAGGATGCAAGAAATTGGTGCATAGATATGCAAATTTCTACATGATAGTGTGTGACGATTGTTGATTGTACTAAGAGCTTGATGTACTAATATTTGTATGATATTGTTACATGTTCCATTGATATACATAATATATGATAGTTGTGGTTTTTAACTTTAATATTTCCCGGTAAAACATTATTGTTATGTGCGATTGATTTGCTTCATATGCGTTTTGAAATTGGTGATTTAATTTACGCAAAGAACTAAGTGGAAGGATTTTTTATTTAACATAAAAATAATTTTTTAGATCATGGGAATTCGGTAATATACATGCATCTTGTATAATTTCTACATGGTAACATAGGATTATTGATCACTGGAAATTGCAATATTGAAGCGGTGTTGAGTTTTGTGTTGGTGGATAATTCGAATTTGCTGCAAGAATTTCTTGGTGCGACAGTTGAGTATACATTGAAATGGATTTCAATGGGTTGCGGTTGGAGTATGCACTTGAAGGCAGCTCCAACTAAATAGCCGGGAAGGACAAGATGGAGGCGGCGCTTGAAGATAATAATCTAAAGGAGTTTATCAATAGCGATGTTCCTAAGCCCACTTCGACGGATGCTGCATTACTTGACGCTTGGAAAAAGAAAGTAGCGAAGACAAGAAGAATTTTGTTGGAAGGCATGAAGGACCATATTGAGTTAAGCCTTCATGGGAAAGCCACTCCATTTTCAATGTGGAAGGCTATGACAGATATTTTCCAAAGTAGCAGCGTGCTAAAATATAAGCTCAGAAAAATCAAAAATGGAGAAAGGCGACAGTATTCCAAAATATCTCACGAATTTTGTCCAATGTAATGATTAGCTAGGGAGTGTGGGAATCACAATTACAGATGATGACTTGGTGAGCTTGGATCTCCTTGGGCTAACAAAGAGTTGGCACAGTTATCAGGACTCTATCAATGGATGGGAGAAACTGCCAGATTGGGAGCAACTTTGGTCAGATCTAGTGGAGGAGGAGATAAGGCGAAGTACCAAGGATGGCTCTTCATCGAAGAATGATGATGAAGAGAATTGTGCTTTTTTTGCCAAAGAAAGTAAAGGGAAGAGAAATAAATCCCATCCAAAATCTGAGGCTAAAGGCAAGAAGCTGGATTTGTCCAAGGTGAAGTGTTTTCATTGTCATGAACATGGGAATCTCGCCACTAACTGCCCACAGAAAAAGAAGAACAAGAAGGCTACTGGAGCTGCAGCTGGTGAGGCCCTTGCCTCACAATTTAAACTTGATTTCTCCTTGATCACATGCTTGGTTTCAAGTGCAATAGGATCGGTGTGGTATCTTGATAGTGGTTCTTCCTTCCACATGACGGGGACAAGGAGTTGTTTAGTGACTTGGAGGAGAAAGATCTCCAAATGCATATAGGGATGGGCAACGATGGTAGATACAGTGTGACTAGAATTGGAACCATTACCTTTGAGAGGAATTTAGGTAAACCATTTCTAATTAAATATGTTATGCATGTTCCAGGTCTGAAGAAAAACTTGGTCTCGGTCGCAATGTTGGAGGACAAAGATTATGACGTTGTTTGCAGTGATGGAAAATCTTTCCTGTGACATAAAAAAATGGTTCAAAACAAGAGGATATGGATTTGATTTAATAATATCTACAAGTTGGAGGTATATGGCTGCTCTGCAATGATGGGCAAAGCAGAAGAAGTGGTGAGTCGGGATGAGGGCGAATTATGGCACAGGAGATTGGGCCATCTTCACCATGGCGCCTTGAAGACTTTGTAGCATATTTCTACTAGAATTCCCAAGGGTACTATTACACATTCATCTCAGTGTAGGGATGTACTATGGGTAATTTTGTGAAGACCACCTTTCATGAGAAGGATAACCATGCTTTGGTGATCCTGGATAGAATTCACACAGACGTGTATGGACCTTTCTCGGTTGCTTCAACAGAAAAACACAGGTATTATGTTATTTTTGTTTATGAGTATTCTCGTAGATACTAGATCTTCTTCATGAAGAATAAGGATCAAAAATTCTCAAAGTTCTATGAGTTTAAATCATTGGTGGAGAAGGAGTCAAGGAAGCAAGTGAAGGCTTTGCGGAGCGATAATGGTGGTGAATATATCTCAAACAAATTCAAAGACTTCTACAGTAAAGAAGGAATTCAAAGAAAACTCATAGCGCCTCATAACCCACAACATAATGGGGTCATGGAGAGGAAGAATAGAATGATCATGGGTGTTGCACAAGCTATGCTAATGACCAAGGCCTACCGATGCACTTGTGGGCGGAAGCATGCAACACTGCGGTTTATGTGAAAAACCGTTGTCCTCATAGAGTACTTGGTGTGAGTACACCTGAAGAAGCTTTTACTGGTAAGAAGTCGTATATTTCTCATTTAAATATTTTTGGCTCATATGTTTACATTCATGTGACCAAGGAATCCAGGAAGAAGCTTGAGCCGACTACAGAATTTGGGATATTTATGGGGTAAATAAAAACATCCCATAATTATCGTGTGTATTTTCCAAACATTCGGATGATTGTGGTGTGACAGGATATAAAATTCAATGAGGATAAAACCATGAAGTTGTCGCTTGAGAGGGAGCTACACTTGCATGCAGAGGAGAAACTTCTTGTTCCCAAAGATGAGCCTCAATATGTGGATCAGCCAGAGGAGGAGGATCATGGAGTGGAGGAGTCCACTCACGCAGAGCCAAACATCAGAACTGGCAGAAGGCGTACCACAGAAGCTGAGAGGTTGAAGCTTGATGCGGAAAAGAATGTAGGAGTCCCTACTTTATGGCGCAAATAGAGACAGTCACCTGAACGATTCACTGGATACATGGCTCTCATGAGCAAGTGTATCATGATAAATCCATCTTCCTTTGAGGAAGCAGCACAAGAACCCACATCGGTAGATTCCATGGTGGAGGAGTATGACACCATTGTCAGAAAAAATTCTTGGGAGATTGTTCCAAGGCTGGTTGGTAAATCAGTCATAGGTTCAAGATGGATCTACAAGGTAAAGCAAGCTGCTGATGTGAGCATCGAGAAGTATAAGGCAAGATTTGTTTCCCAGGGCTTCTCACAGATCGAGGGGATTGATTATGAAGAAACCTTTGCACCTGTCAAATGGTATTCTTCCATAAGGACCATCCTTGCTCTCTTAGCGTAGATGGGTTGGAATATTCATCACATGGATGTGAAGGTTGTGTTCCTTAATGGGATCATTGAGGAAGAAGTGTACATTGAGCAGCCCGAAGGATTTGAGATCTTCAGCAGCGAGTCGCATGTGTGCAGACTCAAAAGAGAATTGTATGGGCTAAAGAAAGCACCTCGTGCTTGGTATACACGGATTGAAAACTATTGCATTGGACTTGGCTTCACCAAGATTGAGGCAGATGCAAACCTATACCAAATTGTGGTGGAGGGTAAGTGTAAAGTTCCCAAAGTGGAACAGCTACACTATTGGGAATAATTTGAGTTATTACCAATGTGGAGCTACAAAAATATGTCATATACAGATGTAAAATCACTTGAACTTCAACAAAATATGCAACAGCAACCTTATACAACATTATACAGACCAAAAGGTGGGGAAAGGTGATGATTTAGGCCCTAAAAAGGATTTATTCAGATATCTACATAAAAATAAGGTGGGAAAGTGGTTGTATATGATAGCTAGGGTTATGAGAGAATCCCATGTCAAATTTTAGCAAAAAAAAATGTGTTTTTCTATGTTAAACAGTTCCTCCTTTCCTAACAAGGCTAGAAAACCCTGATTTCCCATGACTAGAAGTATGCAGAAATTTACTGAAGCATGAGAGCGTAATTTTCTGAAGGGTTTAGCTGAAATAGGGTCTGAAAATTGATGAACCAGATTATAGACAAAACTCATACATTTACAGAAGAAAGAATGAGACAATACAGAATAAATCCTCAGAAGTGAGGTGCTACAACCATGAGAAAAGACTGCATAACCATGACAGCGTGATTTTAGGGCTGAAGAAAAATTTTGATGATTCTTCAGATCTATATCAGATTTGTACATAAAAATATAGATCCAATACAAATCCATGTACAAGAAAGGCTGATCTATACATTCCCCTTGGGGATTTTCTCAAAACATGAAGCACTAGAAGTAGATCTGAGATCTCAGAATGCAGATCTACAAAATGATTCAGAATTTCTGAATAATACAATTACATATCAGATCATATCTGAAACAAACATGGATTGGATGGCCAATCCATGGATCACCACAGTGAAAGGAAGAATCCCAACACCGGAGATCTCTTCTCCAAAATACAAGCAAATCACCCTGCAGCTGTAGATCTGCAAATAACGATGTCTTAGGGAGAGGAATAGCATTGTAGCTTCTGAGAATGATTTGGCCTAATGCCAAGATGTAGATCTAAAGTACAATCAGCAAATGAACTCTTCCAGGAGGTTAAAAGACACACTCACTTAGAAGAGCCATTGTTATCATCTAGATCTAAGCAGATCTAGTCTTCCACTTGCTGCAGCTCACAAGACAGCTCAACCCTCAACATGAGCAGTGCTGTAATGTAAGGTGAAGCTTGGCCCAAGCCTGATAGTGGACAATTTTAGCACAATTCTCCTCCAAGAACTGCTCAAGGAAGGAGGTGGGATTCCTGAACAAGAATGCCCAACAAGGGATGTCAGCAGACAATTCCTTGTGAAATGATAATCTTAAACAACCTTTTCCTTGTTACCCTCCTCTTCCTTTTATAAGATACGAATCTTACCAAACCCTAAACCACCTTGAGTCACTTAACTCTTTTCACATTAGACCCTCCTTCTAGAACTGCGTTGTCCCTCAAAGAGGTTCAATGCATCTAGACTATGTTGTTTGACTTGGTCAAAGATGGCCCACTCTTGTGATTTAGATCCATTCACACTTGCAGGAGTTTATGTTTGGCAGCCATAATCGATGTTAGGGCTATTTTTTATGCGTAGCTAAAGTTATATTTTACGACGAAAGATTCATACTAATAATTGGCGACTCCACATGGGTTTTCTTTTGCGACCGCTGTAATTTTATATATTCCTGCATATCCAATTGTTTCAGACCCTAGGGTTTCTCTCCAGTTTTCTATTTTTCCTATTTTTATGGTGCCTTTCACCTCTAAAACCCTCAAACATTAAAATTTTTAACTTATGTGTGTTTCTAGCCCTATTGCGCAGGTGACAGACATCAGCCACCACTGAGATGACAATTTTTTCTGAAATCTGCCGCCAAGAGTGCCGGAAGTGCAAGTTGCACTTTTTGGCCCAAAAACTGCATCTTGGAGCTTTAGGTCACAGAAAACAGCCCAAAAACTGTGACCTGAGCGAAAAAAAGGTCAAAAACTGCGACCTAGACTTCTTTCTGGAATTTTTCTGAAATTTTTCTGGGTTTTGTCTGAACCTCTATCAGGGTTGTCTGACCTCTGTCTTCGCCCGTTTAGACCTATTCTTGCTCCATTTTACTCAACTAAGTGGGAATATAGCCCCCTAGGGCTTCCGTACCCTCCACTTTTGTGGGAGATTTTTCTCTGTTTCAGAAGTCTGAATTTCCAGAGTTTCAACCTTTTTTCTTTTTGATCTGATACCTCCTTTTCAGATCCCTACATATCAGCTCTTCCCCCTTTCAAAACACCTCGTATAGTTTTTTTTGGGTTCATTTTTAGGGTCGCCTCCTTGTCCCTTCTACCTTTAGCTGATCCCCTCCTTTCTAGAAACAACCTTGCCTCTGCCTCTTTGCTGTTATCTGCACCTCTTTTCAGCAGATTTCTCCTTTAGATCCCCGTCCCTCCCGACCTTCGATCTATTGGCCTCTTTTTAGCATGCTTTGATTAGGCTTTTCCCTCTTATAGAATAGTTTTGAGCAACCCGCCTCCTTGGGTTAAATTGATGCATTGTTAGCTGTTAATTTTCTTTCAGTCTTATTTACTGCAGATTTATTTTTCAGTTACGCAGCACACTTTTTCTTTTACTCTCAACAGGTCTAGGTTTAAACAATTAAAATTAATGCACACCACACACTAACCCTAACTGAAGAAGAGCCTGGTTAACACCGCCTGGAAAAGACTTTAAAATCAATTGACACTGCACCTCTCTGCCCTTGTTTTGACATTGACCTCACTTACTCTTGCACCGCCCTGCCTTTGTCGGTTTTTCTTCTTCCCGTCATCATTGTGCCTCCAAGGCGTTTATCCCAGAGACTTCTTAGCCTTCACCCTCAGTTTCCGGTTGGTCAACTTGCTCCTTCTCGTTGTCGTCGAGTTAGTCCTCCCCCAAGTCCGCCCTCTCACTCATATTCTGATTCTTTGGTTTCTCCCCCTACTTTTGGTTGTCCCCCTGTTACCTTCACCATGTCTGGTCCAGGGCCTAACGCTAGTGGCAACCCCGACCCAAATGCTGGGACTGTTACTAGCGGACCCACCACAGGAACTACCTTGACTGCTCCCTTGCTCCCCTTCATGGCAGGCCTCAGTCTCCCCAACTTCAATCAGTTGATCAATGATCCTATCCGCCACGATGTTAGTTGGCCTGCTATGCCAACCAAGCTCCCCTCTGACATTCCCAAGTTTGAAGGCCTTGCGGGAGAATATCCCTCCAACCATATCCGATCTTTCCACATGTGGTGTTCATCCCATTCCATTATTGATGATTCCATACGTCTTAGATTGTTCCAATGCACACTTACAGGTGAAGCTTCTCACTGGTATGTTGATCAGCCCACTTTTTCTCATACCACCTTTGCAACTCTTGCCAAGGAATTTTTATCTTACTTCAAACTTCCCCTTCGTTATGACACTGGTATTGAACTTTTGACTTCTTTCCGTCAATATTCTGCGACCTGCCTATCCGATCATATCCAGGAATAGCGGAGAACAAAGAGCCTATGTCAATCTCCTACCTTCGAATACTGTGTCTACATGGACTGTTTCCTTAGATATCTCTTGCCACCTATCGGGAAATATGTCGCATCGCATTTTCCTCAAACCGAAGAAGTTGCCCTCCAAATGGCGTTAAAATATGACCTGATCTACGCTCAGATGGGTTATGTTTATACTATTCTACCTGATCTCCCCAGACCCAGTAATGCCCATGCACCGGGGGCACCTCCTGCCGCCGACAGTATCGTTGGAGTTATCTCCAATCCATCTGCTCAACCTCCCATGAGCTATGGTTTTCCTAGGGGAGGGGGCACCACTTCCTGCACTCCTCCCCCTCCTGGTAGCACACATCCAGGATCTGGCATGCCTCCTCTTTCTGCCCAACCCCCTATTTACTACACTATTACCCAACCTCATTATCATCCATATCCACAGCCTAGTGCTCCAACTCCTACAACATTAGCACCCCCCGCCTCCCTTATCTTCTCAACCCCATCAACCGCAGCCACCACCCCCTCAGGGGTAGGTGTATGCACAACAGAGCGTGACCAATTTTTTCCCGCAGCAAAGCTTCGTGGCTACCCAACCACCTCACGGATTGGTACCCAATCAACCTCCTACATCTGGTACCTATGATTACCAGATCCTCATGATGAACTTTGACCAACCTATAACCACCAACCTTAACCTTCACACTCAGTCCCGTCCGTACCCCCAACCTCCTGCTCCATTTGTCCTTGAGTTACCTTCTTCAGGTTCTACAGAGCCTCTTTCAAAAAATTATGGTCCCTTTCATATCCCTCCACCCAAAGCCGAAGTTCATACCAAGATTCCTAAGGGACCATTACGCTGAAATGTTGCTTCTCACCGAGCTGCCCATTCGTTTAGCATAGTAGATGAGCTGGCCCAATATTCTATTTCCATTTCAACGCTGGAACTCCTCCAGTCGTTCCCCTCCCAAAGACAAGCTCTACTATCTGCCCTGGGTGTTGTAGATCCAGCAGATGACCAATTGATTGTTTTCGATTCCCATCAGTCGGAGTCTCCTCCTCTTCCTGCTTCCGTAGCTTTCCAAATCTCAGTCAAAATCTGGAACGCTAACATTTCCTGGTGTATCATTGACAAGGGGGCATCCACCTGTGTGATGTTCGCTTCAATTTGGAAACAACTCGGATCTCCTGAGTTGGCCCCTTCCATGATCACTCTTCGAGCGTGGGATGGCCATGCCTCCCAGCCCATTGGCCTTTTCCGTAATTGTCCCATCACTCTTGCGCGCAAGATTGTTTGCGTTGATGTTGAAGTCATCGATGCCCCTCTTGATTATAACATTCTTTTGGGGAATAGTTACACCTATGCCATGTTTGTCGTCCCATCCGCAGTCCACCGCAAGATGTTCTTTCCTCATAATGGAAAGATTGTCACCATTGACCAGTTGAATTACCATGAACCAAAATCTCAAACCTCCCGTGAGTCCACCATCTCTACTATCACCAATAAGCCAACTGTTGATTCTTTGACCAGTGTTTCCCCTAGCGTCTTCAAAGACTCCTCCCTGCTTGGAAATTTTCCTTTTCTTCCTCCTCCTCCTGTCTCTGACCCCAGCTTGGCGAACGTTTGCATGATGCAATCATCTTGGTCTGACCTTATGGAGCCCACTTTGGCTAGCCAACAACCTCAACCTCAACCAACTCTTAGCCCTTCGCCCCCGCTAGCTTGCCTTTTTCCTTCTAAACCTTCTTCTACACACACTCCTCCTAGGTCGATTTCACTTGATATCAACCCCCTTGGCACCATTCCTCCTGGCCATTTCCATGCCGGTCAGATACCTTTCCTTGCTCCCCCTACCGGAGCTTATTCATTCCCTATCTTGGCCACCCTATCCCTTCCCAACCTGACCCTTGGTATACCCGTTTGGTATCTTGACCCTCCAGACACTACCCCGCCTGGTCAACCCAAACCTTATCTTGCTTTGACCCCAGTTCAACTGGTCCCCATGACTTCTCCTGCTACAACCGTGCCTCAATCACCTCAACAGGAATGACCTTCCATTGCAATCACTTCGGGTAAGAATGGTAAAGCTCGCAGGGGGGCATCAAAGGACAAAGCTGCCCCGACAAACCCTACCCCTCCTCGACCTCCAAATCATACCATCTAGTGTGCTTTGTGTGATGTTGTCGGTCACGCCACCCATACTTGTCCTGAACTGCCTCTTCTAAAACCCATGGTTAATGTCGCGTTCCCTGAGTCCCCGGTCCTGAACGCCTTTTTTTCTTCCGCGACTGTGGCCAAGAACCCCAAGACTATTCACACCAACCACCCCTGTGCTTTTTGTGATCACCATGGCCATTAGACCCACCTTTGTTCCCGCCTCAAGGACTTCCACACCTCTCTAGCCGTGGTCCGCCAATTCGAGGCCAAGCGCAACGAGTCCCACTCTCCCCTATTTGCGCATTTTGCTTCGACAGACCTACCAGACATGACTGCTCCCATTGACATTCCCCCTCCTGATGTCAAGATGACGGAGCCTTCGTCCACCATTTTCCACCTATCATCATCCATGAGACCCTCAGAGAACATTCCCTCTGAATCCTCCCCTGCTGTTTCGCTTGACCTTACTTTAGCGATCACCTTGGGCTCAACATCGGTAGATCCTTTATCTACTTACTCTTCTGTCACCCCTCGTGACGATATGCATGTGAACCCCTCTTCTCATAATGATGACTCTGGTAGCTTCGCCACGTCAGGTGGTCTTTCTTCCACCAGTCACCCCATATTTTATCACAATGACGACATTATGGAAGGAATCATCTCCCCTAACTTTCTCCCTTCCCCCTTACATCGAAACCATGCATTCGAACCACATACACCTTGTGACCATTACATTGCAACACAATGTTTCGGTAAGGGGGCACCCATATTTGCGAGACCAGGAGAAGCAATTCTCCACAACTCTCCTAGTGTATCTAGTCATGTCGACTCTAGTACCATTCTTCTTCCACATTTAGAAGAACCTCTAGAGTCCCATATCACTTCAAGGAATGATACCCCTTATCGTTCCTTCATCTTACATCAACAACCCAGTCTTTTAGACATCGTTGTTGACCAACCTATAGGTTTTATAAGAGAGCATCAGTTCATTATCTCCAAATCCTCTTTTTGGGATAGTGACACCAGGTATGCCAACCCAGAAACTTAAAGTCTGTTTGCTTCATATATGCAGTACTAAAAGAGATTGGTAATCCTCCACTTCCTTTCTCAGACTGCATAACCATAACAAAACCAAATGGCGCACCATATCATTAAAATGTGTTTAGATTCCCCTTTTCCTAAATACATTTTGGCATGACCACCACATTCTTGGGGGCACCTAGGCCCCTCAACCATACAAATCCCAGATCTTCGCCAAAAATAGCACTGAAACCCCCTTTCTCTGACAGGTCGCACTTTTCAGGTCATTTCCTAGGATAGGTCACAGTTTTCTGCCTAGTACCTGCTACCCAAGTCGCAGCACAGACCCCAAAAAGTGCGACCTGGCCTGTTCATGAGCTATAGGTACCTGTTAGTTTTTAGTACCTTGATACTTCACCAGGACCCATTGTGTCCACAAAGTGTCTATTCACCTCTCCTCCCAATCGAATTTCCTCACTTACAACACTTGTACTGGGGGCACCACTTTGCCTCCTTACTTGTCCTTGTTCGTGTTGATTTTCGTCATGAGATACCCTATTGTACTCATGTTTTTATGGTCCCCCATTGGACCTTTACTGTGTGGCAGCACCATCAAGTCACCCTTGTTTAGAGCATCTGAGTTGAGTCAACATCACATTCATGGAATCTATCCCGAGTCCCTTTGTATCCCACCATCCTTCATCGCTCGGTCCCTCTCTCGTGTTGCACATTATGGCCTTCATTCCCACTGTTCCCTATCCCTCATGATATTGTGTCAGTCGTTTCCAAGCCATTCATGCCCTTTATGCTCTAACAAGGGAAGTCGTCCATCCGCTACTCAGTATCCCCCATTTCATCATCATCATTAGTGTCTGTCTGTTAATCGCTCTACTATTTTCTCTCGTGCCTTAGTTGGGGTCCCCTTATCACCTCAACTATGCTAGACCTACTTCTGTCGACATCAACTCATTTACTCCAGAAGCCAGGTCTAGGGGGCAGTGTACCTTGGTTCGAGCTCTTTTTAGCATGATCGTGATCTATACACTTGCTAGTCCAGTGATGCAGCAGCAGCTATTGGTGATTCCCGGGCGTGTGTGAGATGTCTCAACCCTCATGAGGGGGTGGCCCTGCAGGTAGCCCCCCACATGCCCGGATGACTTCTTCATTTCTTCCCTTGATGCAGCTCCTCTCATTTGATGATATCGGCCTCAACCGCTTGCAGTGCCTCTTCGATTTGCACGTCCCAGTCCGATGTTGCGAGCCCTTCCCCGTGTGTAGGGGGAATTTGGGTATATTTGTATCTCATGTACTAAAATCTTCTTGTATAAGTCCTACAAGTTATTCCAGGCATCGCATGTATGTGGGACTCATCATTTTATTTATCTGGCTCATGTTTAGGCTAGCACATGCTTCATTATTGAGTTCCGTGGTTTTCTGGGCACCTTATTCTTTGTACTATTGTCTCGGCGGGCATAGGTATGCCTCCCCCGCCGCCTTTAACACTGGTACCACTTCATCACCTAGAGACTTGTTGCACCTGTAAGTCTCGTCTCCTCCGGGTCTAGTCCTTCAGCACATTAGACTACCTTATATTTCTCTCTCTCACTTCCCTCTTGATGCCTAGTGATTGAGTTCTTACAACGTACTTCGGTCATATGATTTTCTCCTAACACTCATACGTTGGGGGGCAATCTGTTACACCATTTTTTTGGTCATCTAACTCATTATCATTAGATGAACCCAAGTGCACCATGTAAGACCAATTTTACCCTAAGTAAAATTGCTTTCACCATGTCAAATAACATTTGTCCATATTTCCTAGTCATATTTAACCCAAAACAAGGAAATTAATTAAATAAATCATTATTTATTTAATTATTTCCTAGGAATAAGTTATTTAAACCATTATTTAATACTATTCCTAGTTAAATTTGACTAAATCGTTTTTAAATAATTAAATAAACCATTATTTATTTAATTATATCCCCATCATCTCCCTAAAATAATAAATAAATCATTTATTTATTTATTGTTTATAAATAAAGGAATTGACCCAAGTCAAAAGACCTTTTCCCTCCAACAAATATAATAAAATATTCCTAAGCGATGGTTCTAGAATTTGATTAATAATATTTTATTCATGCACCGAGTTCTAGAACACCCCAATATTTGTTATAAATAGAAGGGTTTTCCCCATTCATTAGTCACCTTCATTGCATTAGATCACACTGGATCTACTCTTGGTCACCATTTTCCATTTTTTTCTTGTGAGCTCCCATTGAGTTCTATGTTTGTCTAGGTTTTCTACCACAATAAGAGAGAGGAATTTTAGATCTGAAACGCTGAGGACTTTCAAGAACCCATCCCATTGAGGAGAACCGGAAAACACATTTCTTGTTTTCCTCTCAGGTGCCCCATTCTTTAATATAATATAAAACATTCTTTTAAACACATTGTTCTTGTCTTGTCTATTGGATGCATGGAGCTATATTGTATTTTATCTGCTTAATGTCTTTTATGCTTAGATCTGGATTTGTGCAGTATTATTTGGATCATCAAATTGCAGATTTAAAGATTTTTGGCAGCCATAATCGATGTTAGGGCTATTTGTTATGCGTAGCTAAAGTGATATTTTACGACGAAAGATTTATACTAACAACCAGCGTAGTTTTATCCTTAACTTCCATAGGATAAGATATGACAAGTGCCTTCCCCAACACTTGTTTGCTGCCTCATGCCTTTGGAATGCTTGGAGAATGTACATCATAGTTGGTGTAAAGGAATCACACCATGAAGAATATAATAGCTTCCCAAGACTCTCCAAGGAATGACCTACATCAACATAGTTCATGGCCTTGAGTGGCCCATGAAACCCATCATACTTAGTGCCCCATCTTGGCACAATATCCTGCAAATGAGTGTTAGAAAAATTTAAGCATATAGGAGATACATTATAATGCTCAGAAGTACAAGCCTCTTTATATACTTGTTTTACATCAGTGGGGTAACTCATGGATGAGTTCCCTCTCACACTCAAAGAATAAGGAGGTGTGAATGGTGGCTCTTCCCAAGAGCTATTTTCCTCCTCCTCTACCAATTAGTCCATGCACATCTTCATATGAGAGTGCACCTCTTCCTTGAAAAATTCCCATATGAAACCACCCAAAAGAGTATGATATGCTTTGACAAAACCAGTGGGTTTGGAAAGCAAGATTTCATAGATGGCATCAAGTAGTCCCTCCTTGAGCTTGGAGTCACTAACCAAAAGAATAAGATTATAGAAATAGATGACTCCATGAACCACCTTGAACCTTCCATCCTTTAATTCCCCATCAAGAACCCTACATGTGAAAAGGCCCTTGGAGTATTCTACCCTGATTTTGGAATCCCAATAGGATCCAAGATCTCCAAGAATGACAGTGTTGTAGAGGTCTAAAATGCTACCCCTGTCTTCTCATGGCTTCCATCTTTGACATCCTTGATATCAAAATCACATGTTGGAGCATCATAATATTCCCTTTTCTATCCCATTTGTAGTTGTTCTTGCACAAGACAAGATTGGAGCATATGGAAATCAACTTCCCCTTGGCAAGTCCTTGTTTTCCAAAACCTCCTCCTTTTGGCCCATGTATATAAGAGGGTTAGGATCCCCTTGCTATCTTTAGAAATATTATTTGTGAATGAAGAGATCATGGGCTGCCCCAAAGATATGGAGTTTCCATGTGCCCCCATGCTCATGCCATCCTAGATCTCTGATTTCTCCTTTCTCAGCGGAGATTTCTGAGTGGGAGTTAGCAATGCCCCTTTCAGAAAAATGCTCATCTCTCTCCTGAATTATTGAGAGATTCTCTATGCTATGTCTAGCTTCTCCCAAGGCTCCCTCCTTAGCCAAGTATGTATATGTTGCCCATAGTTTATAGAACACTTTAGATTTCCTCCTATCAAGAGTTGCTCCTGGTAAAGTACCTCCTTGCAAACAGTTGTCAAGGCATAGCGTAGAATGAGGATGTAGGCAGATAGATTTTCCCCTACCTTTAATGCATAAGTCCTCTTGCCTTCTTTGTGTTTCAAGGCTTTGAAACAGAGAAGAATACATTCTCTTCTTCTTGTGATGCCCTTCCTCCTCTCTTCCTTCTTCTATCATCAAGATCTCCTCATTTGACAATGATGGTATATGCTACTCAAGAGTTCTATGTGTGAGATCTTGTGGAACTCCTTGCAAGAATGCAAGAGTTTCTTCTCTTGGAACAAGTGCTCCAACTTCATCTTCATGAGGTGTTTGAGGTGCCTTTGTTTTTACTGCGTTATCATCTCCTGCCTTCTCCTCCTCTTCAATAACTAAAATTGTCCCATCATTAATGAGAGACATTAGATCTTGGTCATCTATTGAAGGAGAAACCTTCATGCTTTCCTCTTGAGAAGATCATCCTCTAATTAATGGAGATATTTCCCTTGGAAAAGCATCAAAAAAACTTACACCTTCTTCCATGGTCCTTAGAAATGGATTTGGATTGATAGACCCTTCCAACTCATGCAAAAGATTCATCTGATGTGGTTTGACAGTATCAACAGAAGATGATACACATGGAGCATCATAAAACCTTTGTATCAATATTTCAATAAACCTTGCATAATTAGGTGTATTGGAATTCTTCAAGGAAAAAGATTCAAACAACCACCAAGCATATGTTTACCTTCAAAATGCAACACTGCTGCTTTGATGGCTTCAATCTCTAAAACTTGATGTTGTTGCACAAATTCATCTAGCTCCTTCACCCAAACCATGACTGAACATTTAGGTGATCCATCAAAGATAGATAGATAGAATCTACCCTTACCATGTTGTTCCTCCATTGTGAATTTTCCCTCCTTGATCTTTCAGAATCCTTGGAAGTTCAAGTTATCTTTGAACTCCTTGGACTGAGCTTCATACTCCTCCAAATACTCTCTAAGAGTCTCCTTCTTAGGCACACCTCCTTTCCTCCTCTTCATGAAGAAATCACAGACAGAACGTTGAATATTTGGTGATATGGCTGAATGCACATATCCATGAGATGAGGATTTAGAATTTTCCTCATGTATAGATCTTGTAGATATGATCAGAAGATCTTTCTTCTCTTGAAACTTTCTAGGAGTTTCACTGCTTCTTCTTTCTTCTTCTTGTTCAACCTCCTTGGAGAGGTTCTTCTTAGATATAAAAGCTGATGAGATTAAACCCATATTATTCATCATTCTGACCTTTCTCCTTATTGTACAGCACTTTGGCTTGAAGCCACAGGCTGAGCCAAAGATCTTGCTTTGATACCACTGTAAAGTTCCCAAATTGGAATAGCTACACTATTGGGAATAATATAAGTTATTACCAATGTGGAGCTACATAAATATGTCATATAAAGATGTAAAATCACTTTACCTTCAGCAAAATATGCAACAGAAACCTTATACAGCGTTATACAGACCAAAAGGTGGGGAAAAGTGATGATTTAGGCCCTAAAATGGATGTATTCAGAGATATGCGTAAAAATAAGGTGGGAAAGTGGTTGTATATGATAGCTACAGTTACAAGGGACTCCCATGTCAAATTTATAAAAAAAAATGCGTTTTTCTATGTTAAACAGTTCCTCCTTTCCTAACTAGGCTAGAAAACCCTGATTTCCCATGACTAGAAGTATGCAGAAATTTACTGAAGCATGAGAGCGTAATTTTATGAAGATTTTAGCTGAAATATGGTCTGAACATTGATAAATCATATCATAGACAAAACTCATACATTTACAGAAGAAAGAATGAGACAATACAGAAGAAATCCTCAGAAGTGAGGTGCTACAACCTTGAGAAAAGACTGCATAACCATGACAGCGTGATTTTTAGGGCTGAAGTAGTATTTTATTGATTCTTCAGAT
This sequence comes from Pinus albicaulis, assembly GCA_034641835.2. Taxonomy (NCBI): domain Eukaryota; kingdom Viridiplantae; phylum Streptophyta; class Pinopsida; order Pinales; family Pinaceae; genus Pinus; species Pinus albicaulis. The sequence goes on along the minus strand of CM076574.1, from coordinate 764,353,103 downwards.
CTATATTAGATCTTTACATAAAAATATAGATCCAATATAGATCCATGTACAATAAATGTTTATCTATACATTCCCCTTGGGGATCTGCTCAAAACATGAAGCACCGGAAGTAGATCTGAGATCTAAGAATGCAGATATGCAGAATGATTGAGAATTTATGAATAATAAAATTACATAGTAGATCATATCTGAAAAAAACATGGATTGGATGGCCAATCCATGGATCACCATAGTGAAATGAATAATCCCAACACCGGAGATCTCTTCTCCAAAATACAAGCAAAGCACCTCAGAATCGGTAGATCTGCAAATAACGCTATCTTAGGGAGATGAACAGCACTGTAGATTTTTAGAATGATTTGGCCGGATTCCAAGATGTATATCTAAAGTACAATCAGCAAATGAACTCTTCCAGGAGGTTAAAAGACACACTCACTTAGAAGAGCCACTGTTATCATCTAGATCTAAGCAGATCTAGTCTTCCACTTGCTGCAGCTCACAAGACAACTCAACCCTCAACATGATCAGCGTTGTAATGTAAGATGAAGCTTGGCCCAAGCCTGATAGTGGACAATTTTAGCACAATTCTCCTCCAAGAGCTGCTCAAGGAAGGAGGTGGGATTCCTGAACAGGAATGCCCAAGAAGGGATGTCTAGCAAACAATTCCTTGTGAAATGATAATCTTCAACAACCTTTTCCTTGCTGCCCTCCTCTTCCTTTTATAAGATAGGAGTCTTGCCAAACCCTAAACCACCTTGAGTCACTTAACCCTTTTCACATTAGACCCTCCTTCTAGAACTGCGTTGTCCCTCAAAGAGGTTCAATGCATCTAGACTGCAATGTTTGACTTGGTCAAAGATGGCCCACTCTTGTGATTTAGATCCATTCACACTTGCAGGAGTGTATTTAGATAGCCCAGATATGTCTCTGTTCACATAGGCATTGATTTATTCTTAGTTTTCAGGAGTTTTACATGTCCTCCTTTACAATTTATTCATCAATAATGAAATACAAAATAAATAAGGCAAAATTAATGTTCCAATTAGCTAAATCTAATTTAGGAACATTATAGTAAGATTTTAATCATTGTTCTTTATGTTGATGATTTAATACTAATGAGTGATGAGAAGTTGATACACTCATGCAAGGAGGACCTTGCAAAGGATTTTGAAATGAATAATTTAGGCCTCCTTCATTATTTCCTTGGATTGGAAATATGGAAGCGAGAAAGTGAACTATTTGTGTCTCAAAGCAAGTATGCTCGAGAGATACTTGGTAAGTTTCACATGTAGGACTGCAAGCCCATGGATACTCCTCTTCCAAAAAATTGGAGGAAAGAGGATGCTACATCGGCAGAGTTAGTGGATGCTATTTTCTATCGACGGTTGGTGGGTTCTCTCATGTATTTAGTTAATACAAGACAGGACATATGCCATGTGGTGAACCAGCTTAGTCAAGCGATGGTTAAGCCTACCAAGCTCTTTTGGAAGACAGGAAAGCATGTCCTAAAATATCTCAGGGGCACATCTGAGTATGGCTTATGGTACAAACAAAGAGATGAGGTGAAGTTGCATGGATTCATGGATGTAGATTGGGAAAGCAGCCCAACATACATAAATATCACATCAGGAGGGGTTTTCAGTATCGGATCTATAGCATTTTATTGGTACAACAAGAAACAAATATTTGTGGCACTCAGTTCAGCAAAAGAAGAATACATGGCAGCAAGTCAAGTTGCATGTGAGGCTATCTGGATGAGGAAGATCTTGGTCGGTTTGTTAAATTCTCATTTAGATCCTACAGTGATACTGTTATCACAAAATCTGACCCTGATAGGCTGCTCACCAAGTAGACTTCATGTAACTCTTTCAGACCAATCTTTTGGCTGAGGCTTAACCTCCTCAACCTGAGAGGGCTCTCTCAAAGGTTTATGATTTTTTATTAATTAATAGATGGCTAACTCTAAAATAAAAGGATAAAAATGTATAACTGGTTGTATCACAGATTAGAAAATAGTAATTGGGCTATGGAGTCAAGATAATCTTCAACCAAAACATTGTAATATGTTAAGCATGGAATTCAAGGCACTTGGAGTCTAGGTTAATGAATAAAACAATAACACAGTGAAAAACATGGGCTATTTGCATGTGAAGGAAGTTAGAGACTTGTCAAATGAATTCTAAGTAACACATTCAAATACTACTACAAATAGATAATTGAGGAAGGCCATAGAAAGATGATACACATAAACTCCTTACGAATCTTGGGTTGTCAAAACAAATCTTTGTATTAAGTTGAAAAAGACACCGTGAACTACATAACACATTCAATTGCTAATAAAAATGCCCAACCTTTATGAATTCGACCTCATGCTCTCTATAGAGAATTTACAATCTAGGATTCCTTGATCCTCCACTAGAGGATTCAAATTCACTTATTTTGACACCTTTCCTAATCTTATACATGCCATTAATTACAAAGTGACAACTTTACTACCTTTGAAAATTCCTAGTTCTAATAGGAGTGAAACTCCTAAATATGCTTGCAACAACCTTATATAAACTTTAATACTTCCTTTGACATCTGCAATCCCATGTATTCAAACTTTGATGATGCTTCCACCTTTGAGGTAATCATGTTGATGATGCCAAAAATTGTCCTAAAAATCAGGAGACAGGTTTCCTGCTTTTTAACCCTTAACTTCCATTTTCATCTTCGAGCACTTGTTAAAATTGATAGCTTATTTTCATAAGTGCCACATGTGTCAATAATTCCCTTGAAACCTTTAATCTTCTACCTGTGCAAATAAAAATCTCTAAAATGGTGTAGAAGGGCATGAAATATGTTTGTGCTACGAAAGTAGCCTGTTTTCGTAGCGCAGTTTGTAGGTAATTGTAAGAACTTTCCTTTAACCATTTTTATCCTGTTTTACAATTTTAACCTTCACCTGTAATCTCCATGCTTCCACCAGCAACATTTAAACTCAAAACCCATCAACCTTATCTCCAAAATTCATATGTAAAAGTGCAAAAATTCATCTTCAGCAGTTTCGTAGCACGCTACGAAACTGCTATGTAGGCATATTTCAAAATAGTTTTCAGAAATTTTTTAGTTGAGGATACACTTCATAAGGACTGATATTTTTATCAAAAAACATAGTAACTTAACTTCAAAAATATGATTTTCATCAAAATTGGTCTTCACCTTAATGAAAAACTGATTTAACATTTATCATTTTTCTGCATTATTCCATTACCCTATTTCACTGTTGCTTTAGCTTTTCTTGAGATCTTGTTAGCTGGATTTCTAAGTCTTCAACCTGTCTCCATAGTCTTATGTTGCTAGTCCTCAAATGAGTATTCATAACCCTCACAAATCTTGCTTCTTTTATGGCTGGTATAGCCCAAGTGAAATATTGTGCTTCATTGCTAATTATTTCTGGTTTAGAAACCTTATACCTTCCCAGAGGGCTTTCATCCTCTTGAAACTTGTTTTTTCAATAGCATGCTTTCTAACCCTCTTCTTTAATCTGACAATTTCATGATTGGTTGATTTCAACTTTTCCTCCATCTCTTTATAAATGGTTTTTTTTTGTTTGAGTGGAGAATACTCTGTTTTTGGCCTTTTCTGGTATAGGTGAAGAAAGATATATAAATTATTCGTGAACAGTAGATGTTTCCTCTGTTTTCTCTAGCTCAGCATTAAGCTCTTGAAATTTATTTGACTCTCTAGTTACAGGCTTCCTAGCCTTGAAGAAAAATGTTGCATCCTCATCATTGAACTCCAAATTTTTAGATGACTTCATCTTTTTCTATTTATCTTCTTCAATTCTTATGAAGTCAGCTTGTACCAAAGGGGACTCTTCTATGTCTATGGCTTTCAATATATCATCTAAATTTCCCTTTAAACCTGGACTGTCACTTGTTCCTAAAAACACTGCTTTCCCCTTTTCACTGTTGAACTTGTTTATCAGTTGATTGTTTCTATGCAATTTCTTCAATTTCTTTCACCTGTTTCCTAGGTTATAACTTCACAAAAAATTTTGTCCTTGTCACTACAGGCTTGCTGGATTCTGTTGGTGGAGTTTCTTTTGCCTTAGGGTTGTTGCCTATAGTTTGAGCTTCTACTCCAAATGCACATAAAAATAAAAATGATAACCATTCTCTGTTAATATTTTGGAGTTCATTTAAGACCATCAGTTTGATTAGACCATGGTGAAATAAAGAAGTTTCACACCCTTCAGATTTCATTTGAACCTTGTCTACCATCTTAGCTATGCTTCTATACAGGAAAAATGACAATTCTAAATATATCATGCCTATAAAGTGTAACAGAAGTTTAAAATGGTATGAATAAACTTTATGATACCTGCCCTCGCATGTAAAATACCGTTGGATATAGAAGAGTAGATTTGCATAGCTATCTTTGATGCAGCTCCTGGGAATTGCATTGTTTAAATCCATCTCTATGAATTCTGGCTTTAGAAACACCTTGCAGGCCTCCATGTCAAATCTGAAACCCTTAAACCATGTTTCTTGCCCTCTAGGAACCTTCGTTACCAAGGCTATGGTCTCAAGAGTAACTGAAAAATTTAATATTCCAATATTTGTGTTTGAACCACTGAAATGCAAGTCAAATTCCTTTGTTACTTGATTGCGTCCTCCCTGCAACTTTTCACAAAAATTCAAACACCCTGCCTTCCTGAAAGCCTCTAACATTGCTTTGTCTTCAGCTAGGGCTCTTGTGCTTTCAGGTTATGACCTTAAGCAATGCCCTGACCTGTGATTTTTCTTTTCTTCTGTCATTCTTGCATTCAGAAATTTTTGTCTGCTTCCTGTAGAATCTGATTATCAGCCTCGCTTGATAATGGATGAGGAAAGCTTTGGTGTAATATGACCATAAGCTTAACACTTGAAAGAGATATGTTGAAGTGTTTTGCATGAAAACTGGAATAAGTAACCAGCCTTTTCAAATTTGAACTTGCCTTTCATAAATGAGACCTCTACGATTGCAATGATGAGTTTGAATGGCTACACATTTTGGAAATGACCCCTAACTGACTCCTAATGATGAAAACTTAACGGATTCTGACCGATTCTATGATTTGATATGACTTCCCTACGAATTTGTGCTTTCGTAGCGTGCTTAGTGAATTTTCGGGGATATGCACTACGAAAGTAGCAGCGCTTTCATAGCGCGAATCTGTTTTTTTCAACTGGCTGCGCTACGAAAGTGAGATTTCTTGGCTTATTGCAAAAAAAAAATTCAAAGGTTAAAAACATGACTTCTAAATGGATTATGGGACCTTTAAACCATGAAATGAGACTTTGAAACTTTGTTTGGAAATGAAAATGACACTTTGAAGACTTCAAACCCTATCACTTACCCCTTTAAGAATGAAATGACTCAAAACCCATTTGACACCATAACTAGAAACAAGGTAAACTTTCAGAGTTTAGAAAAGAAAAATTATGGTGATAACAGATACATTGTGATAATCAGAGTTCCATTAAACTCTTTATTAATCATGTGTTTCATGATATATCTAAGCATATAGATATCTGGTATCATCATATCAGACATTGTGTGTAGCGAAAGATCATGTTGCTTCAGTACATTCCTACGGAAGATCAGGATGTAGATATTCTGACGAAGGCGCTCACCAGGAGAAAATTAAAATACCATAGAGACAAGATCAGGGTGAAGGATAATCCCTATCTTGCTGATAGGGATTGTTGAGATTCAAAAAGATGATGATCTTAGTGAAAATTAAGCACCTTCACTAAGTGGGGCCCGCAGGCTATTTTTAGGTGTACGTCTATTTTTAGAATGGTGAGCATATTCTAAAGTTAGCAGGATGTTGATTATAGATGGATGAGAAAATTATATCTTTGTATGAATTTCTATTTTTAGAAGATTGGGTGAAGTATATTTATAGATCACTAATCTAAAAATAGATGCATGTCGATTATTATTAGCCCTTAATAATAATCCGACAATAAATATCAACTTATTCTCTTGGAGCACTTTATTTCAGTGAATATATTTGGCAAATCAGTGGGCTGGAGGAATTACGCAATTACTAGGGTGGTTGGTGACTCATGCATGGAGGACTCAGTTATAACTAATAGTGGCAAGTTGTGACATAGTTGGAAGAGTAGTTATGGGAGTTGGTATTTAGTTTAACTTAGTTAAGTGAGTTAAACTCAGTTGTGCTAGTTGTATCTAGTTCTAACTGAAGATACACTAGTGAGAGTTTAGTGAATTAATTATTTAATTAATTCACAACTAGAGACTCACTTGCAACTGCACAAATGCAGCAGTTAACTACTTGCATGTCAGTTCCAGTGGAGACCCAGTGGAGAGATAGGTGAAAGGGTGAGATGGACTATCTGTTGTGACTATAGTGATGCATTCAATGCATCTAACACACATTAGAGTTTCCAATGAGGATTTCACAGTCAAGGCAATGCAAGATCGAATTCATTCAGTTATCTTCTTCAGCAGGAATTGCGCAGTGGAGGCAGGCTGTTAGGAGGCAAGAAATTGGTGCATATATATGCAAATTTCTGCATGACAGTGTGTGAAGATTGTTGATTGTACTGAGAGCTTGATGTACTAATCTTTGTATGAGATTGTTACATGCTCCATTGATATACATAATATATGATAGTTGGGGTTTTTAGCTTTAAGCTTTCCCGGTAAAACATTCTTGTTATGTGCGATTGATTTGCTTCATATGTGTTTTGAAATTGGGGATTTAATTTCCACAAAGAATTAAGTGGAAGGATTTTGTATTTAACATAAGAATAATTTGTTAGATCAGGGGAGTTCGGTAATATACATGCATCTTGTATAATTTCTACAGCTCGATGGCATGTAAGGCATCCCTGTATCGCAAAAAATTTTGGCAATGATGGGTATAGTGCCCATAATTGTTGCAGATAGCACATGCGTGATTTGTACACAGTGCCTTGCCTTGACTTTTGGTGGCAGGTTCCTTTTTATAGGAACTTGTTGGCGCGATGTCTACCACAGAGATAAGGAGCAGTTTTAATTCGTCGAGCTCTAGGAAGAAGTGGGTAGGGTGGCCTACTATGTTGCATATGGCACCATGTTGTAACTCCCATTGCATTGTGGGATTTTCAACCTTATTCCCTCTTTTATTGGTGTTCTTGGTCATAATCATCGATTTTGTGGTAGGAATTTCCTACGCAGGGATTTTTGTGACAGTCTCCTGAACATGTGGGGCCTCCTCGGGACAAAGGGGGATTGACACTGTAGAGGTGATGTGTGTGGCTCTCATTGTAATAGATGGGACCAGGTACCAAACTGAGATTGCAAAAGATACATTTGGTAACACCACGGTGGCCAAGACTTGCTGGGATATAAAACCAGCTGGGGGGTAGAGGAAAGGATTTTGGGAGACGGCGTAGGCTAGAGAGGCTATTGTGGCCGAGGATTCGGTGTCGTTACTACTCGTCTCCATCTCTTGGCTGGCTTCGGTGCTTGATGCATCATCATGCACACCGAGGCTTTTGTGACAGTTGAAGACGATTCTGGTATAACAGGGGGGTCTCCCAGGAATGATCCAAGGATAGACGACGGTTTGAACAGGCCAGGGCCATATTTGTGGTACCGTGTAAGTGTCTTGAAATATGTTTCTACATATGATAAGACGAAATTAGTATTTTTTAGGGGTCGCTTTTCGTGGATGTCAATTGTACGACGGTAATGATGCGATCCTCATGGGGGAACATCATAGTTCGGAAGATGGAGGAGGCTATGGCTGACATGGCATACATATAACTTCGGCCAAGGATTATATTGTAATCTAGTTGAACATCCAAGACTTCAATTCTATTGAGATTCAACAAGATGATGATCCTAGTGAAAATTAAGCACCTACACTAGGTGGGGCCCACAGGCTATTTTTAGGTGTATGTCTATTTCAGAATGGATGAGAAAATTCTATTTATAGCGGAAGTCTATTTATAGATGTTGAGAAAATTATATTTATAGATGATGTTCTATTTTTAGATATATGTGCGAAGTCTATTTTATATATCGCATGTCTATCTATAGCTGCATGTCGACTATTATTATCCCTTAATAATAGTTGGACAATAAATATTAATATTTTCTCTTGGAGCACTTGAAATCAGTTAACTGAAGTGGAAAACTAGTTATCTGAAGGAATTTCGAGTTCTAAGGATGGTTGGTGGGACATGTAAATAGGCTTAGTTGTAAATGAGTGATTCAAAGTTGTAACAGATTTGGATGTGTAGTTATGTGAGTTGTAAAGTAGTTTAACTCAGTTAAGTGAGTTAAACTCGGTTGTGCTTGTTGTAACTAGTTGTAACTAAAGATACACTAGTGAGAGATCAGTAAATTAAATATTAAATTAATTCACATGGAGTGATCTCACATGCAACTAAATATTTACTACTGTTACTACATGCATGTCAGATCCAGTGGAGACCCAATTGAGAGGTAGGTGAAAGGGACATTTGATTATCAGTTGAACTATATTGGATTGCACTCTTGCATGCCAAACACACATTGGATATGCTCATGAGGATTGTGCAATAAAGGAGGGTGTTATTGCATCAAATTGGTCTTTGTAATAAACTTGGATTGCGTAGTGGAGGCAGGTTGTTGTGAGGCAGAAAATTGGCTAAGGCATTTGCCAAATTTCTGCATGACAATGTGAGATGATTGTATGTTATACTGAGAGCTCTTCGAGTAGATATTTTTATGATATTGTTTCATGATCCATGATATATACATATTATATGATAGTGGGGTTTTTATCTCTATGATTTCCCGATAAACATCTGTGTTATGTGTGAATGATCTTTCTTCAGGTGTTTGCAATTGGCGATCGTGTTTTAAATTTCCACAAATATTTTTGTAGAAGTGATTTTGTATTTAACAGTGGCATATAATTTTTAGATCAAGAGAATCCAGGAAATACATAATTGTATTAAAATTTCTACATGGTATCAGAGCACAGAAGATTGCAATTTTGAATCGGGAACTGAGTTTGTTGGTGGAAACAATTCAAATTTGCAGCAATAATTTCTTGGTGCGACAGTTGAGTAGACATCGAAATGGCTTTCAATGGCTTGTGGCTAGAGTATGCACTCAATGGTAGCTTGAACTACATTTGCTGGAAGGACAGGATGGAGGAAGTGCTTGAAGAGAATGGCTTGAAGGAATTCATCGACAGTGATGTTCCTAAGCCCACTTTGATGGATGTTGCATTACTTGACGCCTAGAAAAATAAAGTAGCGAAGACGAGAAGTATTATGTTGGAAGGTGTGCAAGACCATATTGTCTCAAGCCTTCATGGGAAAGCCACTCCATATGCTATGTGGAAGGCTTTGATGGATCTTTTCCAAAGCAGCAGCAAACATAGGAAACTGGCGCTGAAGGATAAAATTAGAAAGATCAAGATGGAAAAGGGCGACAATATTCCAAAGTATCTCACAAAGTTTGTTCAATGTCAGGATGAACTGGGGAGCATGGGAATCATTGTTTTCGATGATGATTTGGTGACCTTGGCTCTCTTGGGACTTCCTAGGAGTTGGCATAGTTATCAAGACTCTGTCAATGGACGGGAAAAACTGTCGGATTAGGAACGACTGTGGTCGAATCTAGTGCAGGAGGAGTTCAGGCGGAACACTAGAGATGGCTCTTCATCAAAGAATGATGATGAATAGGATTGTGCTTTGGCTGCCAAGGAAAGGAAAGGGAAGGGGAATAAATTCCATTCAAAATTAAAGTCTAAAGGAAAGAAGTTGGATTTTTCCAAGGTGGAGTGTTTTCACTGTCACAAACATGGGCATCTCGCCACTAACTTCCCACAGAAGAAGAAGAACAAGAAGGTTGCTAGAGCTGCAGCTGGTGAGGCCCTTGCCTCACAATTTGAACTTGATTTCTCTCTGATCACATGCTTGGTATCAAGTGCAATGGGATCGGTGTGGTATCTTGATAGTGGTGCTTCCTTCCACATGATGGGAGATAAGGAGCTTTTCAGTGACTTGGAGGAGAAACATCTCCAGATGCATATAGAGATGGGCGAAGCATAGTGCGACCAGAATTGGTACCATTACCTTTGAGAGGGAGTCAGGTAAACCATTTCAATTGAAAGATGTTATGCATGTTCCAGGTTTGAAGAAAAACTTGGTCTCAGTCGTGATGTTGAAGGATAGCGGCTATGACGTTGTTTTCAGCGATGGAAAATCTTTCCTGCGACATAAAACAATGGTTCAAGCTAATAGGATAGGGATTCGAGTCAATAATCTCTACAAGTTGGAGGTAGAAGGCTACACTGCCATGATGGGCAAGGCAGAAAAAGTGGTGAGCTGGGATGAGGGCGAATTATGGCACGGGAAATCGGGCCATATTCATCATGGAGCCTTAAAATTCATGTAGCAAGTATCTACTGGAATTCCAATGGGAACACTTGGTCAGTTAGATCAGTGCAAGGGTTGCACCATAGGGAAGTATCCAAAGTCCACCTTTCAATAAAAGGAGAACCGTGCATCGGTGATCCTGGAGAGAGTTCACACAGACGTGTGTGGACCATTCTCGGTTGCTTAAACAGAAAAACATAGGTATTATGTTATTTTTGTTGATGAATTTTCTCGTAAATTTTGGATCTTCTTCATGCAGAAGAAGGATCAAACATTCTCAAATTTCTTTGAGTTTAAGGCATTGGTTGAGAAAGAGTCGGGGAAGAAGTGAAGGCTTTGTGGAACAATAATGGTGGAGAATACATCTCGAACGATTTCAAAGACTTCTGTAGCAAAGAAGGAATTCGAAGAGAACTCATAGCGCCTCATAACTCACAGCAAAATGGGGTCGCGGAGAGGAAGAATAGAATGATCGTGGGTGCGGCACGAGAAATGTTGCATGATTAGGGCCTACCAATGCATTTCTGGGTGGAAGCATGCAACACTACAGTTTATGTGCAAAATCGTTGTCCTCATAGAGTACTTGGCATGAGTACACCTGAAGAATCTTTCACTAGTAAGAAACCGAATGCTTCTCACTTTAAGATTTTTGGCTCATCTTTTTATGTGCATGTGACCAAGAACGCCAGGAAGAAGCTGGAGCTGACTGCTGAAGTTAGGATATTTGTGGACATAGAAACACCCCATAATTATCGTGTGTATTTGTCGAACAGTAAGATGATTGTTATGCCAAATTTTTGGCCCGAGCTTCTCATAGATCGATGGGATTGATTATGAAGAAACCTTTGCAACTGTCACACGGTATTCTTCCATAAGGACCATCATTTCTCTCTCAGCGCAGATGGGTTGGAACATTCATCAAATGGATGTGAAGACTATGTTCCTTAATGGGATCATTGAGGAAGAAGTGTACATTGAGAAGCCTTAAGGATTTGAGATCTTCAGCAGCGAGTCACATGTGTGCAGACTCAAAATAGCGATGTATGGGCTGAAGCAAGCACCATGTGCTTGGTAAACTCATATCGACAGCTATTTCACCAGACTTGGCTTCACCAAGAGTGAGGCGGATTCAAACCTGTACCAAATTGTGGTGGAGGGTAAGATTTTAATCATTTTTATTTATGTTGATGATTTAATACTGACTGGTGAGGAGAATTTGATACACTCATTCAAGGAGGACCTTTCAAAGGAGTTTGAGATGAAGGATATGGGTCTCCTTCATTATTTCCTTGGATTGTAAATATGGCAATGAGATGGTGAAATTTGTGTGTCTCAAGGTAAGTATGCAAGGGAGATACTAGGTAAGTTTCACATGGAGGGCTACAAACCCATGGATACTCCCCTTCCAGGAAACTGGAGAAAAGATGACGCTACATCTGGGGAGGTAATGGATGCTACTATTTATCAACAATTAGTGGGTTTGCTAATGTATTTAGTGAATACAAGGCCGGACATATGCTATGCAGTGAACCAGATTAGTTAAGCGATGGTTAAGCCTACCAAGCTCTTTTGGAAGGTGGGCAAGCATGTCTTGAGATACCTAAGAGGCACATATGAGTATGGCTTGTGGTACATACAAACAGATGAGGGCAATTTGCATGGCTTCATAGATGAATATTAGGCAGGCAGCCCAACGGAAAGAAAGAGCACATCAGGAGGGGTCTTCAGTATCGGATCTACAATTTTTTCTTAGTACAGCAGGAAACAGAGATCCGTGGCACTCATTTTAGCGGAAGTGGAATACATGGCAGCAAGTCAAGCTGCATGTGACACTATCTGGATGAGAAAGATCCTATGGAGGATCAAGATGCAAATATTCTGACGAAGGCGCTCACTAGGAGAAAATTCGAATACCATAGAGATAGGATCGGGGTGAAGGATAATCCCTTTCTTATTTAGAGGGAGTGTTGAGATTCAACAAGATGATGATCCTAGTGAAAATTAAGCACCTACACTAGGTGGGGCTCACTGGCTATTTTTAGGTGTATGTCTATTTTTAGAATGGATGAGAAAATTATATTTATATATGTTCAAAAAATACTTTTTATAGATGATGTACTATTTTTAGATGTATGTGTGAAGTCTATTTATAGATCGCATGTCTATTTATAGATGCATGTCGACTATTATTATCCCTTAATAATAGTTGGACAATAAATATTGATCTATTCTCTTGAAGCACTTGAAATCAATTAACTGAAGTGGAAAACTAGTTAGCTGAAGGAATTTCGAGTTCTAAGGTTGGTTGGTGGGATGTGCAAGTGGAATTAGTTGTAACTGAGTGATTTGAATTTTTAACAGAGTTGGATGTGTAGTTATGTGAGTTTTAAAGTAGTTTAACTCAGTTAAGTGAGTTAAACTTAGTTGTGCTAGTTGTAACTAGTTGTAACTAAAGATACACTAGTGAGAGATCAGTGAATTAAATATTAAATTAATTCACATGGAGTTATATCACATGCAACTGAAGATTTACTACTGTTAACTACATCCGTGTCAGATCCAGTGGAGACCCAGTTGAGAGGTAGGTGAAAGGGACAGTTGACTATCTGTTGTACTATATTGGATTGCACTCTTGCAAGCCAAACACACATTGGATATGCTCATGAGGATTTCGCAGTAAATGAGGGTGTGATTGCATTGAATTTGTATTTGTAATCAAATTGAATTGCGCAGTGGAGGCAGGCTTTTGTGAGGCAGAAATTTGGCTAAGGAATTTTCCAAATTTCTGCATGACAGTGTTAGACGATTGTATATTGTACTGAGAGATATTCGAGTAGATTTTTGTATGATATTGTTTCATGATCCATGATATATACATAATATATGATAGTGGCGTTTTTAGCTTTATGCTTTCCCGGTAAACAAATGTGTTATGTGTGAATGATATTTCTTCATGTGTTTGCAATTGGCGATTGTGTTTTAAATTTCCGCAAATATTTTTGTAGAAGAAATTATGTATTTAACAGTGGCATATAATTGTTAGATCAGGAGAATCCAGGCAATACATAATTGTATTAAAATTTCTACAATGTCTATAAGGACCATCTTGCCAGCTAAGCAGACCGGGACATTTTGGTAGAGGCCGATGGGAGCTGAAGGGCACTCGTCATAAGCTCTAAGCATGATGTCTGATGGCTTTAGCTCAGGAGACCCTAAATTTTTCCAGGCTTTCTTGGACATGATGCATGTGGTTGCACCTTTGTCAATGATACATCGGTGGATGGTGATGTTTTGAAATGACACCAAGATCTGGAAGGTGACCATCTAAGGAAGCCTAGGGGTGGCTTTATCTAAATCGAAAGCCATTAGGCACGAATTGGTAGGTTCGATGGTGCCTAATGCGGAAATCAAGGCTTTCCTTTGTTTTGGGCATGACTATAATACCTCCAAAGCTGACATGGAGGTAGGAGATTGGGCTAAATCGTCCACTATGATGTAGTTATGGGCCACTTTGGAATGGTTTCCTACCCGCCTAGTTGGTCCCTTAGCCATCTTTGACAAAGGTTCAATAGGAATATTTGATATGGTCAAAGGTGTTGTTGGTGCACTTGTAGTAGCCCTTGACGAATTGGTGTCTGGGAGGTATCATAATTCTGGTTTCGTGTCTGGAAAAACATCTCTTCACCAGTCATGTAGATTTCATGGATGTTTTTTCTGGAATCGTCGAGAGTTGTTTGCTTTTTTTGGGTGATAATTTTCCCTTGATGGGAGAAAGGCTCCTGCATGATGGTTGTCTGTTGTGAGGATCCCCCTTGTCCATGGTTACCTTGAAGCTTCTTCAGCTCAGGGAGACCGAGACAGTGGTGAGTTTAATGATCGTACCCACCACAAATTGAACAATATTGGTTCGTCCGAAGATTTTCCCTCTTGTTCTAACCTTGCAGGTTACTTGGCTCCTGGTTTTGATTTCAATTGGAATTTCCTCTAGCCTGAGATCGCAGAGGGCGTTGTTGGTTTCTTCCCCCCTTTCCAGGATTACCATTTGTCTTTTTTTTTCCTTTTTTCCTTGTCGTGTTAGGAGGATAGCTTGGATTCTCTTGATTGTATGGTTGGTGTAGTTGTGGTTGGGAAGGTTTCACAAATTTGACCTGTGCATTATTCTACATGGGTGGGTTTTGTGCTGGGGATTGGGCATATTGCAGTCCTTGTCCCTGGTTTATGAATGGCTGCTAGGGGGAGCTCTTCCGTCAGCATCTCTAGCTGTGTATTAGGTCCCCTGAGCCGGAGGATATGGACCTCCCTGCTGATGGTGGTATGATGATGCCCTATTAGTCATGTTTTGTGAAGGTGCATGATGACTCTAATATCCGGGTTGCGATATGTTCTAGGTAGAGTCATATGTGTGATGAATTTCAAAATCTCCTTCCCTCTCTTGGTACATTGATGGATGATGAACCAAGAGAGGGGGATGATTCCATTGTGTGACACACTATTCCTTTCTGTGCTCCTTTGAGGTCCTAAGGAGGCTTGGGTGGATTTCCTTGGGCAGCCTCAAGTGTGGGATCAATTTCCTGGAGTGTTCCTTGTGGTACCGAAAAAGTGACTACCACTCTCAGGTCCGCACGGATTTTTGAGGAAAATCCACGCAAAGGTGAGCCTATCGAAGAAAAATGTGTGTGAAGGCACATTTTGTTGGTTTCTTGAGTACGCAATTTGATTTTTCTTCTGGACCTTAGAGATTTTTTAAATTCTTCAGATTTTGTAATGTGCCTCAGCCCTGTAAATCCTTCTGCCTGACATTAAATAATGTCATATTTTCTTGTCCGATTTTCCAGTGATAACACTGTTATAGGGGTTTTTTAAAATGTTTTTAATGGCCTTTTATAACAATTACTTTCTACTCTTCGTGTGGCTTAATTCCTTTGTGCATGTACTTTGTAACACCCTCTTCCCAAATCTACCTAAGTAACCAGCCAACTAGGGTAAACATGTGATCAGAGGCTATTATAATGAGATTCAACCTCCTATGTGACCTTAAGGAAGTGGAAACGATGGAAAACACAACCTATATACCTTGTACAACAACAAAAACACCCCCAAGAGGTAACCCAACCCTTTAGGCATCTTACCAAAGGGTCACACTGACATTTTGACCTCTTTTAGCCATATATGTAGGACTAACACTGCATGCCAACAGCCAGGAGGCTATATCCCTAGGCATAACACTGCATTCCTGCGGCCAGGTCCCCAAAAGCTCTATTCTATGCCTGCATCTTTGGGATTTGAGCCACATATTCAAGCCCAAACCCCATCACTTTGCCCAAAATTTCATGAAAAGTTTAGAGATGATAAATAACAACAATAAAATGATAAGGACATGATCACATCATTAAGAAATCATTTGGACCCCTCCTATCCATGGCAAGAATTTTTTCAAACATGTCACAAACATGAAAGCTATAGGTGTAAACCACAGAACAAGGGAAAGGGGTCTCATACTTATCTAAGAATCACTAAGGATCATTTCTCCCCTACATCATTAGCTACCATACAATATATTTAAACATAGATACATTATGAGTTCATTTACGAGTAAAAACATGGAGAGATCCATATGTCATCATTGTCAACATACATGTTTATAACCAACATAATAACAACAAAAGTATAATGGATACAAGAACAATATAATCCACATAATAACCAGTACATTTATATATCAAATACCAAAGGAATGAATTTCTCATTAATTAATATAGAAACCAACCGAGGATGGGACTACCACGTTCCACCCGACCATAGATTGGCTGAGCCAAATATATCTTCATCCAATCACCCCCGTGCCATATTATTTCCAAGCATGAATGTGGACTCATAACCAACCAAAAGGAACCAAAAAAAAATGAATGCTACCCATGTTATTTGTCTACACCGTGAGCAATTTGAGTGCCTCCTAGTCTCTCAGGCCTTATCGTAATCCATAGCCTGATCCATGGATCACTAGGCCCTACATCGAGACCCGCTATCTAGGCTTTACCATATATCCCATCCCCAGACTACTAGGCCCAAAGAAGAGAAATCCACCTCTTGTATTTACCATATATCTCTCCATTCATCAACAAGGATTCATAGGCCCACCGAGGGACATAATCTGACTTTACCGGAACCTACAATATGGTTCAGGGGTTACTGGGCCAATTGATTTTCCATGATCCACAGTCTATTTAAGGGACCACTAGGCCATGTGTTTTCCATTTTGGAGATCCACCCCACTAAGCTTCAAATTCATCCAAAAATCCAGCTCAACCGAAGTATGAGTAACCCATCTCATCAAATCTTTACGGAAATTTCAAGGCTAGGCCGAAAAACACTTTCACACCTGGAAAAACCTATGCCATGATAGGATATTAACCACATGCAATACCATGCATGTAAGATCTAGCAATTAAAACACATGCAAATTGATACCAGCCAAGAATCTTGTTGTGGCTACTTGATTCTTGCTCCTCCTTCTTGCTCTCTTGCCCTTCTTGATCCAATGCCAAATTACTCCAATAAAACTCTAAGTGTCCAAGGGTGTGTGTTTATGTGTGTGTGAGAGAGAGAGAGAGAATAATAAGAGTTCCAAAATGAATTAAAAAAAGGTTAACAACTAATCCTAACGAGGCCTCTATTTTCTTCATTTTCCATTATTTTCCTTCATTTTCCTCACATGAAACATGTGAACTTTCAACTCCCTTTTCTCCTAATTTGCATTATTTTCATAATTAAATGTGCCAAATATTCCATTTTTCCTTTCCAAATGCTTTTGGCTTTGCCTTTGCCAATTTCCTTAGCCATATTAACTGAAATGAACACCCACTAGGATTTTTTTCCCAAAATTCATCTTGGAATAAGTGTCCCATCGACCGTGGTTAATATGTTTAACTTTAATTACATGGAATTTTCACTAGGGCTATTACATAACCCTACCCCTTGGGGGAACACTGTCCTTGGTTTTCAATGACACCTAGAACCAACAAACCATTGAAAATAAAACAGACTTCCTATGGAGCTTTATAACACAACTCGTTGTAGTATTTACAATGAATAAGCTGCTCAAAAGAAAATATCATCATGAAAATCATACTATGTACTGGAGCTTTATAACACGACTCATTACAATATTTACAATAGTATACATATATACACATTTTTTCAAAAAAAAAATAAAAGGATACGATGCATGTATCAGCAACAAGGGAATCCAGAGGCTCACACCTCACTAAAATGAAAAGACCCTCTAGCGGAGGTTATAAAGGAGGTTTTTAGTGTTATAAAATTGCCCAAAATTGTCAAAAAACATTTTCTACAACATTTTTTTTTGGTAATGGAGTTTTTGGAGGAGCTTCTAACAGAACTTCAACACAACTTAAAAAAACTGGGAAGACAGAGGTTTTTATGGATGTTTTTCTCATCGGTGCATGCACCATGTCTGAACGCACCAATGCATTTTGCCATGTATGCATCAGTATTGTAAACATACCAAGCATCGGGATGGAAAACAAATTCTGAATGCCCCAGGGCGTTTAGGGACGTCCTGGTGCATGTCACCCACAAAGACACATTGGGCCGATGGAAGGTGCATGCACTGACGCCGTTAAGGTGTAAAAACGCGTCGGAACGTTTAGGTGTTACAATGCATCAGGATGTTAAGTTATAAAAATGCAACGACGCATTAAAGGAAAACCATACCGGTGCATGCAACGCCTATCTGACCGCACAGGTGGTAGTCATCCATAAAAAGCACCAATCGTTCTAATTAGTATTGGTATTTGTGTGGTTCCCATAGGTCGTAGAAACACACAGATGCATAGTATCAAACAAACGCACCGATGCGCAGTAAGTAACATGCACTGGTGTTCATTTTCTATTTTTTAGAAACAACAACCTGTGATAGAGAAATTATTGTGATTTTTTAAAATTCATTATTCATCAAAATTCGACACATATCTTATAACAATATTCATATCAAATAAATTTTTATTAGTGCATTTGAATGTGATGTTTGGATTAATTTTTTATATCATATCATTAGATTTCGCATCTCTTCATTATAATATTTAATCATCATATATTAAATCAGTGGTGTAACATTTCACGACGACAATGGAGAATGCAATAGAATAAATTAAAACATATTTTATTATATATATATATATATAACACACTCTTTATCATACAAAATGGGACATTTATTGGTATCCCTTTGTCTTTCAATTTGGACACTATATCCATTACATTAAACAAAATGTCTGATTTCATGGACAAATATTTCAAAAAATACAATGTCTTGCTTTGATATCCAAACATATTGATCATCATTCTTCGTTGGAACTGTTGTCAATGCTCGAGCTACGTCCATGACTTGGGTTATTTGGAGGAATTTTTTATCAATTTTGTTGATTGTTTTCTTCTTCTTCAAGTTCCATATACAAACATAAAAATAAAGTGTAAAGAGTGTATATACATTGGTGAGAATAATGAAATTTCAATATTAAATAATATACATCAATGTAAATCGAAAGGAAATGTACCATAGCGAGAATTGACTCATGAAATATACACATTCTTTCAAAACCAAATTTCATGCCATCTCTCAACAATTCATTTGTTAGCGCAGTTCCATACTTTGTTTCTTGCAATTTTTATACCCCATAACAAATCATAGATTTAATAGAAAAGATTTTTTTGTTCTCTTAATTATATATGGAGCTAAGTAAAACAAGATAGATGCTTACAAATTCCATAATTAATTTCGGATATACCAACATATACTGAAAACACATATTTAACCCAATGTTAATCAATTCTTCTAATGGTTCTTCTTTGTATGTTAGTGTCTGTTTGAAGACATTCAATGATGATTATTGTAAAATAACTTAAAATATACAAAAATGAAATCTAGTTAATTTGTTATAAGTAACAAATACCTACAAACATAGTTATCAACCCTTTTCTTCCTTGTCGTCCTGTTTTATGAGCTGAATGGTTCCATTTTCTTTTATTTTTTGCAAGAAAATACTTGAAAAATAATATTTAATCCTAAACTGTTTATTTATTGTACCTAATCGAAAAATTCAATGATTACATATTAAATTTGAAGCACATTGTTGTTGAGATGACTCCTTGTGCAATGCAATTATGTCTATTTCTTTTACCATCTTCTTGTACACATTTTTGGACATTCCTACTAGCATATTTCTGATATCAACTCGTTCATCCTTTGATATTTTCATAATCTTCCTAAAAATGTCACATAACAATTAACTATTTAATTTTTATATTGATATAAGAAAATTAAATATAACGAAATTGATATTTATAAATGATTTCTTTGTAGTAATATATACATATAATTATATAAAAACATTTAAAGGAATATTACTTTTTCAATCCTTCTTTTTTTTATTTTACGTTTTTGCTATTAAAAGTTTGACATGTCTCATTGACCAATTCTCTGGAAAATCATCCTGTAGTTTAAATAAATTTGTTTCTTAGAATCATTGGATTGATTTTTGTACTGTAAGTGGAAAAATGTCTATAAATTAGTTCCACTAGGTCCCTCAAAGTTTTGTAAATTTTTTCCCTTTTTTGTTAACCTCCAACACCACTCCAGATGAGCTAAGGAGCAATTCATTTTCATTTGCATGTTCTGTTTTTTTTTTCTTTTCTTAGAACAACATTCATTTTCTTCGTTGTTGGTCCCTGTAGAAAATTAAAAATATCTGAATTAACAGATTGTTCGAAACATGTTATCTAATATTTTTGAGTATATTATTAATGAAATTTCAAAAAACAAACTCATATTGGATCGATAGTATTTTTTCATTCACCTAATTCATCCTTCTGCAATTTTTCCATCAAGCTTTTACACTCTTCTGGTCTTATATCATAAATAAACTTATCGAGCTTCGTCATTTTGTGCCTTTGCATGATACGCACTAAGAAATACATATTAGTTAAACTTACATATAATTCAAAAATAATAATTTTTGTAAAGAATTTACAAATAACTTGTCGTTTTTGCTTTTCTCGATGTGCTATCAGTATTTTTGTTACTTGAACTCTTTTCAGCTATTTCTTTATTAATATGAAACTTGTACCATTCATTAATATATTTTATAAATAAATCACATACTTTTCAAGTAAAAAAAAAAATCAAGAAAATTGTGTGCCTTTCGCAAAGTTCGCACCGAACGCGGTGCAGTAGGTTCTTATAAATGCACTGCCAATACACTAGAAACATCATACGTGCTCTTTTCCAACAAGGAGACCCGATTCGTTATATGTTAACAAATGCACCAATTAACACAAACATAAATTAATAAAAAATTATTTTATCAAACAATGTTTTTTGTCAGTACGTGCCCAGTGCGCTATTTTAAACAATATGCACCGATTAAAAAAAAATATGTTTTTTTAATAAATCGTGCAAGGGCCGACATGGATTTGGATCCAACTTTGCAAGTGGGCCCACGGGTTAGATGTAATACACCTATATATATATATATATATATATATATATATATATATATATATATATATAAATCTAAAATGAAAAGCCCTAATTGTGAAGTCGCATAAACAAGAAGAAAGGGTTTAACGTAACAATGGATTTTTTTGTTTTTGTTTTTTTTGTTTTTTGTTTTTTTTGTTTTTTTTTGTGTTTTTTTGTTTTTTTCTCAAAATGCATGGTAAAATTTAAAATTTTTACTATGCATGTATTAAATCTAACATAAATTGTAAAAAAAATAATTATTACAGTAAAATTCAACAATTTTACTAAACTACAGGGTTTTTGTGCGAATCACCAGATGTTTCAAATTTTGATTCTTTGAATAGTGTTGTTGTTGGAAAGTATTTTGCTGCTCCACAATGCTCTCCTGCTCTCTTGCTCCAGCTATGTCTCTCGTGCAAATCCATCCCTGAAATTTTTTTCAAAAATAATGAAATAATGAATATCTTTTACTATTAAAAAGCTTTTTTATGAATTAAATTTCCGAAAATAATTTTCTGCCCATTTTTCAATTTACCTCTTTTTTTTCACATCAAAAAAATAAAGTTGTGTTTTTTTTTATTTACGGATATTCGGCATCTTTATTAACTAACCGCACCGGTGCATCCGTTAAAGAAACCACACCGATGTGCAGTAACTAAAACACACCACTGTAGTTAAGAGTACATTAGCACTGATAACAATAAGTCCATTTTTACGGCATTGAAATTAATTTTAGGTGTGTACACCAATATTTATTATTGATTTTGATCAAATGCAGGGATAAAATCTCATAATTATATCAAATGGACAATTCTTAAAAATCCAGCTCATTCCATAATATTTCTCGACGTCCATCGCGGAGTTCTCCCTATCCATCTCGAGACATAATTACTTCAAATTTTATTTATATTTTCATTATATAATTGAATTTATTTATTTTTTCCACGTCAATCAACTGAATAAAATTAATGTATACAAATTTTCAAATTCATAATCGAGTTCAAATTCACAAAATATTCAAACAACTCCAAAACAACATAAGCTCTTATCAGGAGCAGCATACCGCAAGGCGCAATTGGTAAATGAAAATGGACAACTGCTTCACCCTGCCAATTGTAACATGCCATATTCTAGCCACAATCCTCGGACAATGATGGTAATAATAATTTTTTGGTATATTAATATAATTATTTTAACGTCAAACTAATTAGTCATGCATTTCCGACATGCTTAATAATTGATATCATCGATTTTGTACTAATCATGTTCAAATATATTTTTTGAAATTATTAGGATTCTAGTGATGATGAGCGACCTACCTAGCATCTTCCGTTGCACCCCACGACAATGTCAAATTGAGAGAACCCTGAATTAAGAGCAAAACTCGGAGAGGAACGATACCAATAATGGTTGAATCAACCACCTATTCAATTCCCACTACGTCTAGATTCACCAATTAGGAATGATTACAACAATACACTACAAGTAAAAGGCCCTCTAGCGAATGTTTCTGAGGAACTCCTTATAAAAATAGCCTAGACATTCATTTGTAGCAGAGGTTACTAGAGGAGGTTGGCGGGTGGAGACTTTTGCTGATGTTTTTCGTTTAGTGAGTTTATCATCCTAAACTGAACCGGTGCATTCAACTAGAGAAATCACAAGTGCGCACAAAAAAATGGCACACCAGGACACCGTGCGCTCGGTACAAACCTGCTCGGTGCATCTCATTACTGTAGCGCACTGGTGCTCTACAAATATTCCTCGTCAGTGTGTCCTAAAACCCCGTGCCAAAATTGAAACAGACTGGTGCCGTTTTAAGAAACATCGATGATGCGCCTATAAAACCTATGCACCGGAACCAGGGTTAAAAATAAAAAAAATTACGGCCAAAAATATAAATTTTTCACTTTTCGGTGCTCCAAAGCTCTCAAGCACCGGTGAAAATTTACCTTATGTGAGGTGCCTTACCATCGGTGCTCCCATTGCACACACTGTTGTTGTCCATTTCCCACCATCTCCATTTCGAATTTTGCAAAACGGTGGGAAAATTTAGTTTTGCAAATTCTACATCCAATATGCCTCCTCGACGGCCAAATGTACAGGTATTTTCCTTGTTTTTCCATAATTAAACCTTTTAGCAGATTATTTTTCTAAAATATCTTAAAATTCACCTTATTTAAAAAAATAAAAAATAAAATAAAATTCCCGCACGGTGCACTAAAGCCGCTCGGCTCGCACCGGTTCGCGGTTCTGCCTTTAAATCTACAAGTCGCACCATGACCAGTGCTAATGGTATCCTAACCGAGTCTGTGGTGGTACCAAAATAGCATACCGTGATTTTTTAAAATTAAAACAAAAAATGTGGTGCGGTCGGTTACCCAGCCGCACCGTTGACCATCTCGAATTGCGAGAATGCAATGCGTTGAAGGAAATATCTGCCCCGGGATGGGTAGCTTTTTCAGTGCATCGCCTCCCTGAACTTGATATATTCAATGGTGTGTTCATGTAAACAACTGCACCATTGACTATGTAGTGATGTCAGGATGGTGGTGCACTTCCTAAACTATACGCCCCGGGGCATATAGTTTGGTCAGCACACTGCCCTCGCGACACTGGTACATATTCAACGGTGTGGTCTATTATACCATCGCATCGTTGACCTTGTACCAATGCTAGTAGGGCGGTGCACTGAAAATTTTCAGGTGCACAGCCTCTGGTGCGTGACAAAAAAAGACGCATTGTTACCGGTGCATGCCTATTTTTATTGGCGCACCGACTGTTTTTTTTTTCAAAAAAAAAAATATATATATATATATATATATTCCTAAATACACTTCTCATTTAATAAAAAAAAATTATTTAATATGTCAATCATTCAGCAACATCAAAGGAGGAAAGAGAGGGAATAGAAGCAACAACAGGCAGACCAGTATAACATGGATCGCCTGTGGGAGGCACGAGAGAGGGAGAGAGATACGTACCCTTGCCCTATTACAACAGCCACCCAGGGACTCCATAAGGAGATAGGCATCCTCAAGTTCTATGAGGAGGCTACATCCCTAAAGGGCCATGGTGGGTTTTTGCAACAGCTTATCCGCAGGTGGAATGCCCACCTACATGCTTTCCAGGTTGGTCCTAACCAATGGTACATTCCCACTAAGGAGGAAATCTATTTCATTACTGGCCTATCGAGGAGAGGGTGTATTCTCCCTCATTCCCATAGGTCCCCGTTGGCTATGCAACAGGGATTCATTTTGTGTACTCCCAAAGATATATTAACATGGATATACTATCTCCTTCAGATTTTCACGTCTCCGGAGGTCAGTTACGTATTGCTTCATTTGGTGGAGAGGAGGTGAAGTGCCTCTCCCTACTGATTTTGACCATTGCACACCATACCAGCGACGGGAAACACACTATTTTCCCGCTTCTATTTTATGTTTATTATTTATTACAGACGCCACGACTTGTGAGGTGGTCTTCCATTTTTTTGTGGCAGTTTGGTACATCTTTAGATAGATGTCGCGCTCAGGCACAAGGGAAGGTGAACTTCCCTTTTTCTTCAAAGCTATTTTGTTTATTTTTTGAGAGGTTTCTAGAGACGAGGCCTTTTGTTTGGCAGCCTCGTAGGCCGATGCTACATGTACAGATGTAGATGTGGGGAAAGATGATGCCCAAGAGGGGTGAGTCAGAGTTTTCCACAAGGATATTGCATGATGCACTAGAGTCAGTAGCCAATTTTGATGAGCATCCATTCTTTCTAGTCCCCTGTCTGTATGTTGGTTTTGATTGGCGAGGGTGTGCCAAAATCCTCTTCACAAATGATGAGTCGCAAGATGATAGAGGTAATATTACTATTTTATTTAAATTTATTCTAACATGTTCTTTAACTTATTGTTATTAAACTGTTTAATTAAATTGTCTAATTATTGTTGTGTACTTATATATATTTTGTAGACATTGGGTCATTTGATGGCGATGAGATGCCACTGCCACCAAATGATCTAGGTCTATATCATGATGACAATCAAGGGATGGGATATTTTGAGGATCAGGCTAGTGTAGACAGACCTCGTCCTCATGGTGCGCTATTATTGCCTTTTGAGAGGCATAGGCCTAAAAGTAGATTGACGATGGAGTTCGGCAACCAACTCTGTGCACTATTTGTGGAGCTGGGAGTCAGGCCCGCCACTGAGAGAGATACAGGTCGATGATAGGCTGGTACATATGTGGAGAGGCATGTCGTTTGACATGTTCACCCTGATGCGGCATGTCGTAGGAGCTTCCAGCGTAGTTACAAGGTTGAGACACAGACGCAGTATGTAGTCGACAGTCAAGAAGTGACGCATCATCTAATGATCACGATAAGGGGAGTGATCACCATTCACCTCGCGCCACAGATGGGAAGCCTAAAACATCGACCAACAGTCATGATCATGAGAAGGTTGGACCATCCATGTTGAGTCATCCTTATCAGCCAGCAGCATCCAGCATTAATGAGCAGGCTGGACCATCGACATCAAGTCATCATGATCAGCAGCGTGCAGCATCTAGCAGTACTCATTATCATGAGCAGGCTAGAAAATCCATGTCGAGTCATCATGAGCAGCCGACAGTTGATCCTGATCAACATGAGGCATCACCAGATCAGCAGGCATGTGATGATCGGCATCTATCTGAGCTTTTCGAGGCTGCACCATTGACTGAGTAGGCCTCGACTAGTACTGTTATTGATCATGATGTACCACCAACACCTGATATTTGACATTTATATTACAGTTGTATATTTTTGACATTATATATATATATATATATATATATATATATATATATATATATTATTTTATTTTTATTGTTTTTTCTGTGGAAAAAATCTTTTATCTATGTTAAATAACAGACCAACCCATAAATGGGTTATTACATTGCTCCTTGAGCTAAATTTACTCTTTATATGAGTTTTTTATCACCCATTCAGATTTACCTTTGATTACAAAATCTTGTTTCCTCTTTAAATTCTTGTTTGTTGCAATCTTCCAAGAATCGATTTCATAAAATAAAAAAATAAAATAAAAAATTGTTTGTTCAGGTTGGCATGTTTACATATGCTCAATACTGGGAGTATAAGGGATTTTTAAATCCCTTCCTTCAAAATTGTATGCACAATTGATGAGACGGGTATATTAACCTGCAATCAAACCTGAAGGATCCACTGATTTGATTAAAACATATGGATTTCTTCTACATTAGCATAAGTATCCATGATTTTCAAAGTACCAGGAGGGAGGGTGAGAGCAGATTTTGAAAGGTCATCAGCTTTGGAATTTAATTCCCGATAAACATGATTGTAAGGGAGGAGTATAAATTCTTGAGCTAAGCACTAAATGGCTCTGAGGAGGCCCTGAAGATGGGGAGAGTGAATATGAGATCTGTGAGTGGCCCAATCAATAACCATTGTAAAGAAGAAATATTCTTAGATTTTTCCACATGAAGAACAGCCCAAAGGGATGCTAGCTCAGCCTTGCTGTTGGATCCATGGTCAGGAGAAAAAAGAATATGGAACTTGGAGGCAGGCAAAACATGGAGGACGGCCCCTACCCCTGTCATAGGAGGGGTGCCTTGACTTGCTCTATCAAAAAAAATCCCATGCGTGATTTTGATCAATATCTGGTGGCACTATTGAACGAAATTTGGGGATTTTTGGTAAGCATTTGTGTTCATATGCCCAGTGCACAATGATAGCGGCAGTTAGCTCTTCTGGAATATGTTTGTCACTCAAAATAGCCAAATTTTGAGCTCACCAAATACCGTAAGAGAACAAAGCAGGAAAATCTGAGTATGATTTTACCCCAGGCTCCTTCCACCATTGTTTTATCCTTGCTTCCAAAGAGTCAACTAGAGACATAAGAGGGGCAGCTATTGTAGACGTTGAGATGATCCAAACTAAATCTGCATAAGAGCAAGAGAAAAAAATGTGAGAAATAGATTCATCTATTCGACCACATAGGCTACACGGATTGGGACCTTCCCATCCCCTTCGCTGTAAATTATCCCAAGACAGCAAACGATTTTTTAGTGCAACCCACAGGACTAATTTAGCTTTTATTGGGCCAGGGGATTTCCAAAGGGGATTGAACCAGAACAGAGCTTCTGCGTTGAAATACTCTACCATCATAGTTTTACATCCGAGTTTTGTTGTGTATATGCCATTCGATGCAATTTTTAACCATGCCAACGTATCTTCGATGTCCTGTACTAAATGTATAAATATGTTTACAAGAAGAGAGATGAATGAGGTCCATTCATCTGCTAGAGGAGGTAGCAGGCCTAGAGAAGGAGCGCTTTTCCACCCGGAGGTTCCCCATGCATGTGGCATAGATTCGGCGTCATCTGCGATAGAGAAAAAATGTTTTTCAGAAAGGAGAGTTCATAAGCATGAAGAGAGATTATAATTTTCACCCTCTCCAACCCATGGGCCAATCCCGATTCGAACTGATTTTCCATTACCAATGATCCATGCAGTCCACTGACAAATGAAGGGAAATGCAAAAACCATTGCTTTCCAACCGATGGAGGCATTTTTGAATGATTTGGTTGGATTTCGGAACCACAAAATGATGGAATGACCTGGATAATATTTTGAGCAGATAACACGGTTCCAAAGAGAGTATGTGTTTTCCAAAAGCCTCCAAAGGGATTTTTCTGTGAGGGATTAACAAAACAAAGGGAGGTTTTTGATGCCCCGTCCTCCAGACTCTTTAGGCCTGTTCAAAGAAGTCCATTTTACCAACGGGATCCCTTCATCTTTTTTGCTAGCTATCCAGAGGAAATTGAAACATTTCTTCCTTATTTAGTGCAAGATTCCTTTTGGGATTGAAGTGATGGTGGCCCCGTACACCGGGATTCTTTGGAGCATAGATTTGAGAAGGACCAAATGGCCTCCCCGAGAGAGAAAACGATTTTTCCAATGGGATATGTGCTTATCAACCTTCTGATCAAGCCAAAGCCATTCTTTAAAACAATATGAGTTTGGTTTTAGAATGAAACCCAAATATTTGAAACCAGATTCCCAAGCACTGGATTGGAATGGGAGAGAGTTATTTATATGGGAGAGAATGTTATCAGGCATAGAATTATGAATCAGCAAAGATTTATTTTTATTTATCAACATCCCAGAAGCAGCCTGAAATAGGCTAAGGATATCTAGAACTTCCCTGGCATTCTCAATGGATGCACGACAGAAAAGCAAGAAATCATCCATGAAAAGGATGTGGGAGAGCGATTCAAGGCCAGAAATATGGACTCCTTTTAGTTTTCCGAAGGAGATGGTGCTTTTGCATAATCGACTTAGAGCATCAACTATCAATAAGAACAGGAAGGGGGAGAGGTGGCACCCCTGTCTAAGCCCCCTTGAAGAGCAGAAGAAAGCAGATGGATAGCCATTTATCAAAATTGAAAACGAAGCAGACTGGATAGACCCCATTATCCATTCAACAACATCTAGAGCCATTCCAATTTGAATGAGCAACAGCCTGAGAAAGGTCCAATTTACTCTATCAAAAGCTTTAGTCAAATCCAGTTTAAGGGCGAAAGATGGATTTTTGTTCAGGTGGACAGAATGGAGAGATTCTTGAGCAAAAGATAGTGCATCGTGGATTTTTCTGTTGATCAAGAACCCAAATTGTTCTTCATAAATGATGCTTCTTAAGATGGGTTTTAGTCTTTGAGCAATAATTTTGGCTATTAACTTGTAGATCAAATTGCAGCAAGATATAGGACGATACCCATCGAAATCCTTAGGGTCAGAGGTTTTTGGGATTAAAGAAATAAAAGTAGAGTTGAGGGAACCCAGAACTTTTCCATATCTTTGGGACTCCTTTAATACTAATAATAATTCCTCCTTTAGTAAATCATAAAAGCCTAGGAAGAATTCGATCGTTAGACCATCCAGACCGAGGCTTTTTCCTTTCTGACAAATTTTAAGGATGTATTCGAGCTTAGATTCGTTTACTTCTTTGGTGAGTGTAGAGTTCATGTCATCAGTTATCATTCGTGGGAACAATTGCAACACCTGAAGGATTGCACCCTACTGGGGCAATAAAAACATTTTTAAATTGCTAGACCCATGCCTTGGCTTTTTCTTCGAATGAACAGACCGATTCACCACTCTTGGATTTTATTTCAACAATGGTATTTTGGTTCCTTCTATGCGTAGCATAATGATGAAAAAAATTTGTATTATTATCCCCATATTTAATACAGATAGCTCTGCTCTTAAGGCGCCATAGTTTTTCTTCCTTTTTAAGGAGCTCGTGGTACTTAAACTCGAGATTTTTCAGGGTCTCCATCTCAGATTCATCCAAAATACCCGAAGTGTGATGATTGAAAAGTGAATGATAGCAGCTTCAGGTGTTTTTAAGAGATCTTTTTGTTTTTCCAGAAAAGCCCCCACCCATACCTTAGTCACCTTTTTTATTTTTTGAATGTTGTCAGCCCACATCTGCATAAAAGATTGAGACTGTGAAGGTATCAAATGGGTCCAGGAGGAAATCACCTGGGCTTTATAATAATCTTCCAGTGACCATGCCGGATTGAATTTTAATGGAGCAGTAGGTTTGGATTCGGGGATCACCAGTGATAACATAATAGTTCGATGATCAGATATGCCTCCCGTATCAACATGTGACTGCACCCAAAAATGAGAATTTAATAAAGCTTCAGAGATTATGAAGAAATCCAAGTGCTTTGCAATAGCATCCTAAAAATTTCTATTACTACGCCAAGTTGGTTCAAGTTTTGGTGGACGAACATCAACTAAACCGAGACAGTCATAGAAAGAATTTAAAAGAGGGGCAAGTGGATCAAGTCTGACGAAATATCCCCAAATTTCATCTAGGGACAGAGTAAAATTGAGATCACTACCCACAATCTTGATATCAGAAGAATTAATTTCAGAGTTGAAAAGATTTGTCCAAAAGGGTTGTTTCTCATGACAAGGCCCATAAACGTTATAAAGGGAGAGGGACCCTCCTGATAGAGGATTTGAGATGGAAGTCTTGATGAACAAAGAGGAGGTTTTGGAAGAAATAACAGAGATGGAAGGCTTAAATGCATAAGTTAGACCACCGACATATCCCGATGTGCTTATGGAAAAGAAAGACCAATTACATAACCATTTGGATAAAATTTCTTAAGCACGAAGACTGGACACCTTTGTCTCCTAGAAGGGGCGCCCCCAAGACCCCTAGCGTTGAAGGAGAGGATAATCATTTTGAGCCCTTTACAAGGGTGCTCTCTTCTCTAAGAGCCCGGTGGATCGTTTTTTGTTTACCGGAGTTAACATCCAAAGCTGCCTGATTCTGATCCTTTGATAATGCGGACTTCCTCCCAAGAGTGATTTTGGGAGAAAAATCCAGGGCAATACCCCCTTTAATAGAGGGATCTGGGCCAATTCGGGAAGAAGACCAGGAGCGAATTTTAGCTGTGTAGGAGCTGGGAGATAAACGCGGACCTGTCGATGTAATGGGAGCACAAGGGGAAGTATTAAGGGAAGGATAACGCGCCAAGGGGGCGACGAGAGGGGGAATCAAGGGAGGGAGGACCTCAGGATGATAGAGGGTCTGATCAATGCAATCCAGAGTTTCAATTAAAGGAGACTGAAGAGAGGGAATAGGAGGGGGAGAGGAGTCTCCAAAGGGTGTACCATTGTAGAAGAGGAAGCGTCCACCTCACCTATCTTCTACTCAACTCGAGGAATAAAATGCAAGGAGGATTCAGGCTGGAATGGGACGACCACATTGTCATTCAGAGGAGCCTAAAATGGATCAGAATTATGAGAGCTTTCCGAATTATTGAGCACTTTTGTCCTCCAAACTTTTTTGTAACAAGGACACGAAAGATCCGGCTATGCGCAGTCCTGTGCCAAGTGCCCGACATTACGACACAGGAAACACCTGAAAGGTAGCTTCCAATAGTCTACTTTTTGTGCCCACATGCTGCCGTTCATTTCCAGTATAATGCTTTCGAAGAGGTCATCGCATACATCTAACTCAACCTAAATTTTAGCACATCTTCTGTCAAATTTTTCTTCCCAATTGTCTTCAAGAGTGACAAAGGAGCCCAGCATATTACCAATAGCTTCGAGGATGTGTTGTTTCCAGAAGAATTGAGGTAAGCCAGGTAAGATTACCTAGAATTTTTGAAGATGTTGGGGAGATCAGTCCACATTGAAGCTGATATCCCAGTTTTGTAATATTAAACCAGCTGGACCCCAGCTCCAAGCACGGTTAGTTACTTTGATTATGTCAGTATTAGATATTACTTTAAAGAGAAGCCAACCATGGGACAGTTTGTGAAAAACAGGGACATAACCCAGCACAGGCTTCTAGTTCTCTTCCATCCATGATTGAATTGTTTATTTTGTGGCCATCCTGCTACAAAAACGTCCAACCAAGGCCTTGTCCAAATATGATGGGATATCCGGGATAGAAATATCAACTCCAACCACCAGCTTCGCAACGTCAGATTTTTTCCAAATCCCATTTCGATGAATCGCAGGCTGAAGAGGGGAATTTTCGGTCTCTGCGTTCACGTATCTAGTGAGATTAACATGAGGAGGGCTGATAGAAGGGTCAACATATCCGCAGTTGGTGTTCGGACCATCATCGAAGAAGGGCGAAGCAGGAGGTGGAGGAATAATGGGTTGAGAAGTTCGCCGCATAAAATCGAATTGACCAGGAAAGACATGTCTGGTCTCCAGACTGTAAATGTCGAGATCATCATCGGTCATGGTGAGTGTAATGAGAAGACACGAGTGCCAAAAGAAGGGGTGGAGCAGGCGGCGTCGAATGAGCAGACAGCGTTGAATGATTAAAAAGAGAGGGAAAAATTATGGAAAGAGGAACCCAGACCTAAACAGAGCAGGCTACCCCCCATTGCAAAAAATCCAGAAGATTACATGTGAGGCCCATAAAGGACCTCACTGCAAATGGGCAAACCACAGAAAGTGAAGCCGAAGAAAGCCAAAAAACTCCCTACATGATATATATATATATATGGTCTATGTATTTTATGTTCATGTTGCAGTTGTACTTAATTTACATGTTGGTGATCATCTTGATGTGTATATTGTTAGGTCATGTTAGATATGTTCATTTAATGTGCATCTTGCATAAATATGTGTATGTGATAGCAGTTATTTGACATGAGATGTATATTTGATGTTTGTCTTCTAATGATGTTATACAATGCTAATTATGTTTTGTTAGATGATCATGATCACGATGATTAGATGATGTTAGTGAATTTGAATGTGTTTTTTAGTCAAATATGATGTTTGTACGATGGTTATCATGATCGTGATGTTTATTTAATTTAATATTAAATCATGATATTTATTAAATATTATGTCGTGATTGTAATTGAAATTTTAATTTTAATTGTATGTAAAATTGTAACATTGTAATTGTAATTTTAATTATAATTGTATGTAAAATATTTGTAATATTTTTATTGTAATTGTAATATTTAATTTATTGTGAAATGATTGTAATTGTAATTTTAATTGTAATTGTATATATGTAAAATTTTAAAATTTTAATTTTAATTCTAATTGTATGTAAAATTCTAAAATTGTAATTGTATTTGTAATTGTAATTGTATGTAAAATATTTGTAAAATTTTAATTGTACTTGTAATATTTAATTTATTGTGAAATGATTGTAATTGTAATTTTAATTGTAATTGTATATATGCAAAATTGTAAAATTGTAATTCTAATTTTAATTGTATGTAAAATTCTAAAATTGTAATTGTAATTTTAATTTTCATTGTAATTGTATCTAAAATTGTAAAATTGTAATTGTAATTGTAATTTAAATTGTAATTGTATGTAAAATATTTGTAAAATTTTAATTGTATTAATGTGAAATTATTGTAATTGTAAAATTGTAGTTCAATGTGAAGTTCTAAAATTATAATTGTAAATATTGTAATTTTAATTTTAATTGTAATTGTATGTGAAATTGTAAAATTGTAATTCTAATTCTAATTCTAATTCTAATTGTATGTAAAATATTTGTAAAATTTTAATTGTATTAATGTGAAATGATTGTTAATTGTAGGTAAAATTCTAAAATTGTAAATGTAATGGTATAATATATGTAAAATTGTAAAATTGTAATTCTAATTCTAATTCTAATTGTACATGAAATTGTAAAATTGTAATTGTAATTCTAGTTCTAATTCTAATTCTAATTGTATGTAAAATATTTGTAAAATTTTAATTGTATTACTGTGAAATCATTGTAATTGTAAAATTGTAATTGTATGTAAAATTCTAAAATTGTAATTGTAATTTTAAATTTAATTGTATGTGAAATTGTAAAATTCTAATTCTAATTGTAATTCTAATTATAATTCTAATTCTAATCCTAATTCTAATTCTATTTTTAATTGTAATTGTATGTAAAATATTTGTAAAATTTTAATTGTATTAATGTGAAATGATTTTATTAAAATTTATAAATTTGTAAAGTTGTAAATAATTGTAAAATAATAAATCTAGAATAATATAAATTTTTGTAACATAATAAAGTTTAGAAAATAATGCAAATAAATTCATGTACTTAGAATTATCATTATTTTATTATGATCTTACATACCAAAAAAAATAACTTTATACAGTATGTCGTTTTTGAGATTAACATAATTGCAAATTATCAAGTGAAATGTTGATTTTAACATTAACACAATGCAAATTACCAATTAATTCAAAATACATATTATAATGTTCGAAAAAAGAGTCTTATAAGTTATAAGGTAATTAAGTCCTCTTCTTTATAAAAACTCATCTTAAAAAGTATAAATATTGATGAAATAACACATGTACCATATCACTCTGGGTTCATCCTAATGGGCAATTTCTCAACATAGGTGTTGAAGAATTATAGATCATCAAACATAGGTTCCCCATTTGAATCAAACATTTCTATGAACTCCTCCTTATCTCTCTCATATGCTCTAAGCCAGTCAGTTGGTGTCATTATTGGAGGCCTTTGGGTTCTCTCTCGTTGTTACACAACATTTTTCCATTGTCCCTGCAATCCCCATCCCGCACATTAGAGGATCATTTATGTGACCAAAACAAAGTGTCGTCAAAGATCATCATTGCATCCCTTTCCATGAGTACAACATTCTTTCTGTTGAAAATTTCCTGAACAGACCATCAGAAACACTTGTTTTTGCCTTGGCGCTAGTAGACCGTTATGCCCTCACGCCAATGAGGAAAATTAACACTGGGCCCCGTGCCCATTGGCGCTCTGTCCCAGTTAGATGCCCGCGCCAACCTTTTTATGGAATGTTTTTTAAAAATATAGGCGAATTTTCCATCATAACAACTTCATGGGTGAGTCATCTAGAGTGGTTCGACTGAATAACCACGGCCTCCCTCCTTTGGCCTCTTGTTTCCACCTTTTAGGGAAACCTCCCAAAGTATAAGGCCTCCCTTCCACTATTGTAGGGATCCCAACCTCCTCATCTCCCTCTATAAATATATCCATCTTCCATTGATGAGATAGCTGAAAAGAGGGTTGAACAGATAGTTAAACATATCATAGATGAAATGCTGAAGAGATTCATGTACATATTGCTAGAAGGATAGAACGAAAGAGACCCTTTGTTGAGAGAGCTTAGGCTTGTGTCCTCGTCCCGTCCTAATTCCCCAACGATCCATTGAGACGCGCTTCAACTGAACCCCGTTGAAGGAGGCTCCGATGTCAAGGCTCCAGTTGTAACTCTTTCTTCTATTAATATATATACATGACTATTGTCTAGTTCCCATCTTGTGTTATGTGTTTTATTTGATGAAATGTGTTTAACCCACCTTGACTGGTTATTTGATTATGAATGAAATCAATTTTTCGTATCCTACTCTTTTTTGTTGATCTTCGTGTAGGTATCCGAGCGCTATAGCAGAAGGATTGTGACCTGTTGAAGTAGAGATCAAGAGGCCATCACCACCACAGCCACGACAACATTGGACTCCAGGTAGGTCTATCTACCCTGTCATGTTCATTCATCAATTAAGGAACCCACACTTTAGCTTCTGCTTTTGTTGCTAGACTCACTCTAGGGCTAGAGGGATCGTCTCTGTCCACAGAGAGGATTTACCTGTGACAACACTCGTTTACCATTAAAAGCAGATGTTGCTCTTCTGTAAGGGTGTTCTTCTGGGAGGAATACCCTGGAGTAGTCATACACTGGCTTTCGTAGGTCATTGGACCATCTATATTTCAGAGAAGGTCCACAGCATTTACATCCAAAATACCCTTTTGTTACAAGACCTGTGATATTATTGTATACAATTTATATGCATGGAATGTTAAATAATATCATGAAGATTAGAACAATTACAGCGAATTAAATAACTAATATGTGAAAGAATATTGTTACATATATAAACAAATCAATAAACATATAATTTAACATAGCAAACTCCTAAGCCTAGTTAGTCATGTGTCGTTTAAGCACATATTCCATACAACATAAAAATCCTCTCTACTGCGATGGGTCTTGATACATCGTATACATTTATCCCATCCCATAATTCCTTCAATTCATCTACCAGTGGTTGTAAGTAGACATCCATATTCTTCACTTGTCTTCTACCAGGGACTATGAGAGCCAACATAAGATGTTCATTCTTCATGGAAACCATGGGGGGATATTGCTATTGATCTACACTACAGGCCAAACAGAATATTTGGTGTTCTGGAGGGAATATGGGTTGACGCCATCCATGGCTATGTTGAGTCGTAGACTTCGTACTTCATCCTTGAATTTTTCGGGCCATGTATCCTCTATATGCTTCATGGCTATTGAATTAGTTGGGATTCACAAAAATCCCAACTCACTTCTGTGTGAGGCATGCCATCCCTGCAACATGGCTAATTATTTGCAACGAAAGAGCCTTTGAATCCTTGGGATTATAGGCATGTGCCTCAATATCTTAAAATGAGGACCACAGGATTTACCCTTCTTTTTTTATTTACCATACCTGTCATGCCCACATTTCAGACATATATCTTTGTCCGCATATTCTCCTCTATATAGAATAAAATAATTTGGACATGCATGATATGATATGTACACAACACCCAACATTTTCAACAATTTCTTTGCCTCTTCGTAGCTACCGGGCAAGACATTATCACTCGAAAGAACCTTATCTTTGAATAACCTGTAGTTGGTGATTATGGAAAACATTAAATGTGCATTATTGTTGATATTATTAACGCTCATAAAATTGACCATTTGTAATGTTCATTGTGTGATTATATTTCTCAAATTTATATAAGGGAGGACTTTATGGTAATTTACCTCAAAATTTCTAAGAAACATGCATTCGACAAGCCAAACTTTTCTTTCAAGTTGTAGAGTAACATTGTTGTCCCCAACTGGATAGACTTTGACTGACCGCTAGGTGCAAAGAGAGGTGTGGTGGAAGCAAATTTAAGGCTTTCGAAAAAGGTGTCAGTGATATGAGCATCATCCCCTAGCTAATCATTGTTTTGGAATGCATCCAAAAACATTGTCTCCATGGCATTCGTATCCCTTAAGTAATCATCCATACCAAACTCTATTTGATTGCCTCCATTTCCAGCTTGTGAAGAACTACTATTGTTGTATTCATTCCTAATTGGTGAATCTGGACGTAGCGGGAATTGAATCGGTGGTTTATTCAACTATTCTTGGTATCGTTCCTCTCTAATTTTTTCTCTTAATTCAGCCTTCTCTTGATTTGACATTGTCGTGGGGTGCAATGGAAGACAGTCGGTAGGTCGTTCATCATCACTAGAATCCTAATAATTTCAAAAAATATATTTGAACATGATTAGTACAAAATCTATGATATCAATTAGTAAGAACGTTGACAATGTATGATTAATTTGTTTGACGTTGAAATAATTACATTAATATGCCAAACAATTATTATTACCATCATTGTCCTAGTATTGTGGCTAGAAGATGCAATATTGTTACAATTGGCAGGGCGAAGCGGCTATCCATTTTCATCTACCAAATGCGCCTTGCGGTATGTTGCTCCTGATAAGAGCTTCTGAGGTTTTGGAGCTATTTGAATATTTTGTGCATCTGAACTCCATTTTGAATCTGCATGAACTTGCAAATTTGTATACATTATAAATTTTATTAAGTTGATTGACATGGATAAAATACATAAATTCAATTAGATAATGAAAATATAAAGTAAATATTATGTCTCGAGATGGATAGGGATAACTGTGCGATGGAATTTGAGAAATATTATGGAACGAGCTGGATTTTGAAAAATTTTCCATTCGATATAATTATGATATTTTCTCCCTACATTTGAACAAAATCAACAATAAATTTTAGTGCACAAACCTAAAAGTAATTTCGGTGCCTTAAAAATGGACTTATTGTTATCGGTGCTTATGTACAGATAATCGCACCAGTGCATTGTAGTTACTGCGCACCGGTGCCATGTTATTAACTGACGCAGGGGTGCAATGTTATTAATTAACACACCGGTGACAAAAAACCACAAATAAAAAAGTGCAACTTTATTTTTTTTAAGTGAAAAATTTGTGAGTGTATGATTGGGTATGTGTTGTTCTTTCTTATGTATTGTTCATGCACACTTGCTTACATGTTAATTCATGTTGTGTATGCATTTCTTGTTTATGATAGGGTTACATATTGGTCATGCTTCAGTATTATCCATATATTCTTGCTTGTGTGAGGTCATATGTTGAACATGCATTCGTTGCTCATGATTGGTTATACATGTCAAGTGGGTGCAGATGGTCAAGTTTACATTGGTCTGATTGAGGTTGTTTTGCATAAGGTCATTGTATGAAATTAGGTCATCATGATGATATTGGTATGTTATGATGCTAATGTGTTGGCTAAGATAGAGCGGGATTTTGCATGCTTGGCGTGCATGTATGTGATTCATGGTTGTTGTAATCATTAGGGTTACTTATATGTTTGTCATTCTATTATTATTATGATTACATGTATGATGAATTTGGGCGATCAGCATATTCATATGCGTTATGGTTATGTGTATGTATTTCATTATATTGATTTTATCGTTACATACATGATAGATGTTAGTTAATCATATGTACATGTGTTGGTTAGTCAAGCATAGTATTAACTTGATAATTATATTATATGTTGTTGTTGAGCATGTTCTATGTTAAATTATTGTTGGTATATGTTAGTTAAATTGATGATTAGGGTTATAGTATTAATATCTTGATGTTATATGTATCATGCTAAATTGGATTGGCCTAGGCAGTTGGCTAGGGTTTTGACATTCAGGTATAAGTAGACTTATTCGTGATATTATCTCATACTAATCCAGGTTGACTATGCATATGTGATTGTTATGCATGAATGACAATTATTGATGAGCTTATGATGTGAACATGTTAGCTAGTTATTGTTATGGATATCATGACCTTATTTATGTTTGAGTTGAGGTGTTGTGAAGTTATATCGCGCTTATCTAGATCGATTGTGTAGACAATATAGATTCCCCTAAGATACATTAAGGTATGATTTGGCTTATGTCGTTTACTTCATGCTTGACTGCTTGATTTTTTCACCTAGTTGATTTGTCTAACCTGGTATGTTTATAGTCTATTTGAATGTTTGAATAATCGCATGATATGAGTTGTATCTATAAGATTGCATGAAGAATGATCTTGTTTTGAGATGGTTTACTAACGTGTTGAGATAGTTGATATGTACTTGAGTATAAGTAGGTGATAGTTGTGGAATTATGTATTATGACTTATGATTGTGATTTGATTGTTAATTATGACATGGTTTTTAGATTTGTTAAAGGTTGATTTTAAAATGATAGATATGTTGTCTTGATCTTTGGAATATAAGCATATGCAGGGAAACATGCTAGATATTATTATGACAAGGTAATATTTGATGTGTTTGCATAACTAATAGTTGGATGATGTGACAAATACATAGTAAGACTCGATTGCAACAAGGTAAATGGTAAACGAAAGGAATTGGGTAATAATTCCTTGGGTTGTGCTTGTAAACCCTAATTCCAAACAAATGAGTGCTTTACATGGAAATAGTAAGTCTTCTTAACCCTAATATTGTCTGAGATTATGTGGATATGTACTATATTTGTGAACATGCATTTGATAGGTATAACAGTTAGCTTCTAGTTATGGTTGGAACCGTCAAGGGATTAGAGTCCCTTGAGAGATGATATATGTATGTGTCCAAAAATAAGGAAATGTTCTTGACATAATAAGGTAAGGTAACGAGTATATTGTTATTTTTATTTATGCACTGACCATTATGTGCCCATGACAATATGATGCAGGGGATTCCATGGCAAAAGATATTGCCATGAAACCTTGAAGAAGGCTTAGGTTGAGATTTCCTTCGGAAGAACTGGGAACCGTGGGGTTGAGGCATGGTGTTTGTTTCTACTCTTGTGCTTTTGGTATTTTATGGTTTTTTTTCACTTGATTTGTAGTTTTGTTTATGTCTGGTGCAAGGCTTTACCACTTTGGTTGCGATGCCGTATTACTATTGGTTTTCTTCTTGTTTGTTTCTTGTTCTTACCTTTTGTCTAATATTCTTTGGAATTGGTTGGGGAAAGAGGAAAGTAATGGAGCTTGGGGAGAGTTATGTGGTACCGAAAAAGTTATTAAATACACGGATAAAGCTCACTACATGAGTAAGCGCAGCGAAAGGTAAGAATATGACATTCGGTTGGACTGGTTGGGTCCATTGTGGCAAATGGACGAGGGCATAATAGTCATGAGAAAGACAACACAAAAGGTAAAGTGAATGGATTTAATGTGTTAGATGCCTTGGCTATGTCGAGAAATATTTTTATCAATTTTGTGCATGCTGTGCATGAATAAAGGAAGTTATTTAACCTAGACCTTATGATCATATCTATAAATTGTGTTGTGATCATGATTATGTCGATGTTTACATATGTATACATGTATGTATGTATGTATGTTGTTGTTTGACAGGATCATGATTGTTTTATGCTAATGATTATATATATGTATGTATGTATGTATATGCATCATTGTCTGACAAGTTTGTCAAGGATAATTCTTGTGGAGGAATGAATACTTATGCAGGTGAATGGCATGAAGAGGTTCTCGGATTATGAGGAATCAAGTGGGAAGACTAACCCTAACAAACCTATGAGGTCAGTATCATGTGGATATGAATTGATTTTGTATATATGTTGTTGTGTGTATATTCCATATACATTGCTAGGCAGAGATGGTGTTATGTACATGTTGGATATGAGTTGTTGTTCACATATCATACTGTGCGCATGTTGGATATGTGGTTTTGAGTGCATATGGTGTTGTGCGCAAGTTGGATATGTGGTGTTGTGTACGTATGGTGATATGTACATTTTGTATATGCAATGCTATGTACATATGGTGTTTTTTGTGTGTTGTACATATGGTGCTATGTATATATGGTGTTGTGTGCATGATTTTACGTGTGTTGATGCGTGCATGTGGTGTTGTGTACATGTTGTACATATGGTGTTGTGTGCAGGTAGTGTCGTGTACATTTCATACATGTGGTGTTGTGTACATGTGATATTGTGTACACATTATACAGGTGGTGCGGTGTACATTTGGTGTTGTGTACACATTGTGCAGGTGGTGATGTGTACATGTGATGATGTACACATGTAGTGCAGGTAGTGTTGTGTACAGGTGGTACTGTTTACATGTTGTGCATATGGTACTGGTATACATGTGGTATTGTGTTGTATCTTACACTAGGTGTAGGTGTATGTGTTATATGTCAATCTAGGTGTATGTATTATGTTGTGTTGTACACCAGATGTATGTGTATGTACATGTGTTTTGTTGTACATCGGGTGTAGGTATAAGTATTGTAATGTGTTGTACACCGGGTGTGGGTGTATGTATTGTGTGGTGTTGTACGCCTTGTGTGGATGTACGTGTTGTACATTGTGTATGTGTACGGGATTTAAGAGAAGCAAAGGAATTGGGTGATTTTCGAGTGTGGCAACCGATCCAATGTGTGTATAGAAAGAAAAAAGGAAGAAGTAAGGACTGATAAAGGATAAGTATCGATATTTTATTTCAGTTTTATTATACATGTGATCTATGATTCTGACTTGTGATGGTTACATGTGATTTATAATTTTGTTTTATGATGATTATATGTGATATATGATTTTGAATATGATGGTTTTGTTCCGCGCTAACCAAATGTGATATGTTTATACATGATGATTTCATCAAACAACTAGTTTGACTTGTTGTGACAGGAAGTGAACTTGATTGAAATTGTACCTTATTGACAAGATACCAATGAGGTATGATTTGAAGTTATTTCAATGTATTTTGAATCTAATGGAAATTATGTGTTTGTTACAAGAAGCACGAAAAATCCCGGTTGGGTGGTTGGATTTGACTGCAAGAATTAGTAGCAACAACAATGGAAATGAAACAAGCAGTGGTATGTTGGTAAAGCACTACAGGAGCACGACCATTGTGGGACACTGGTACCCAATAGTGTCCATTGATTTCATGAGCATGTTATGACCAGTATGATGGTCATGAAGCAGGGATATGCCTTGGTTTTTGTAACTCCTGATGCGAGGAAACCTTGCCAAGGGATGGACTACCTGGGATGGGGGTGCCATCATAACTTGGAAGGTGTGTGATTACATGGAAGGGGGTTACCAGATTTCCCGAGGGACTGTGTAGCAGAGAAGGTAAGGTTGGGGATGGATTTTTTTGTCATTAGAATTGTCAGATGGAATCAGGTGCACATTGGGAGTGTGCCCTAGAACAATGAGACAATAAATTTTCATTGAGGGTACAGTAGTGCAGGATTGTAGCGTTGGGAATTGGATCCATCTTTGGCTCTAACAATGGATTCTGGACTTCCTCGGAAGGAAGTGAATCCTGGTACTACTTTGAGGGTGGCGGCACTACAAGGAGAAGACCCTCTAGTGGATGTTTTTGAGGAACCCCTTATAAAAATAGCCTAGATATCCATTTGTAGTGGAGGTCCCTAGAGGAGGTTAACGAGTGGAGGTTTTTGCAGATGTTTTTTTTTCAGTTTTTTTCTCATCATAAAAAGCACTGATATGTTTTATGCCAAATGCACCAGTGCGTACTAAAAATTGGCACACTGAGACATCGTGCTCTCCGTACAAACCCACCCATGCGTCTAAGTACTCCATCACACCAGTGCTCTACATACAAACTTGTCTGGTGCATCTCCATAATCCAGTCCACCGTAACGATATGCAGTGTGCCATTGTTAAAACCGCCCGATGCATCTCAAAATCGAGTGCACCGAAAATGGTTTAATTTAAAAAAAAAAATACTGGCCATAAAAACCTCATTTTTACTTGTTCAGTGCTCTATACCTCTCAAGCACCGGTGTGAGTTTGTCTTCTGTGAGGTGCCCTGCCATCGGTGCTCCCATTGCCCGCATTGTTGTCGTCCATTGCGCACTATGCGGAGTTCAAATTTTCGAAAACAGTGGGAAATTTTGGTTTTTTAAATTCATCAGCAAATATGCCTCCTCGACACGCAAATGCACAGGTAATATAGTTGTTTCTCAATAACTAAACTTTTTAGTGGATTTAAATTTGAATTTAACTTAAAATTAAAAGTTTAAAAAAAAAATACGCAGTGCGTTCGAGCTTTTCGGCTCACACCGTTCACGATGCTGCTTGTAAATTTACAGGCCGCACCACGAACGGTGTTAACGGAAACCGCACCGGGCTCCAGTGCAGTACCGAAAAAAAGTGCACTGATAAAATTTAAAAAATAACATGGCGGTGCAGTCATTGACAGGACCGCGCCGTTGACTATGTAATGTTGTCGAGAGGGCAGTGTGTTTACGAAACTAACCGCCCTGGGGCAGATAGTTTGGTCAATGCACCGCCTTCCCTACAACATTACATATTCAATGGTGCAGTCGTTTATAGGGTCGCACTATTGACTATGTACTTGTTGTTTGGTGTTGCATTGACCAAACTATCTGCCCCGAGGTGGTTAGTTTGTTCAATGCACTGCGCAAAAATATTTCCTGGTTGCGCAGTGTGCGAATATTTTTAATGTGCACCGAACGTGGTGCGTGATAAATTAGTATGCACTGGTAACGGTGCATTACTATTTTTTTGAGTGCACCGAGTATTTTATTTTTCAATAAAAATTACATAAATATATTTGTAATTACATTTCTCATTTAATAAATAAATAAATAAATTATTTAATATGTGACTCATTCAGCAATGTCAACGGAGAGAGAAAAGGGAACAACAAGAACATACGGATGGCCATTATAACATGATTCAATTGTGGGAGGCACGAGAGAGGGAGAGACTTTTGTACCCTTGCCCTATTATGATAGCCACCCAGTTGCTCCTAAGGGAGGTAGGCCTCCTCAAGTTCTACGAGGAGGCCACATCCATGAAGGGCCATAGTCGGCTATTGGGACAACTAATCTAAAGCTGGGATTCCCACTAACAGGCTTTCTGGGTTGGTCCTGACCAGTGGTACAAACCCACTAAGGAGGAAATATATTTTATTACTAACCTATCTAGGAGAGGACAGTATTTTCTCCAACTTCCAGATGTCCCCATCGGCTATAGAGTAAGGAGTCTGTTGGCATACTCCCAGAGATACATTAGGGACGATATAGTTTCTCCTGCAGATTTTCAGGTGTCCAATGGTCAGTTACGCATTGCTTCACTTATTCCAGACGAGGTGAGGTGCCTCTCACTACTACTGACGACCATTTCACACTATAATAGTGACGGGCAACACACTAGTTGATCACTTTTATTTTATGTTGATTCTTTATTCCAGACACCACGACTTGTGAGATGGTATGCATTTTTTTTGCGACAGTTTTGTACAACATTATGTAGATTTCATTCTCAGGCACGTGGGAGGTTGACCTTCCCTTTTGCTTCAGAGTTAATTTTCTTATTTTTTTATATGTTTCTGAAGACGAGGCCTACTTTTTTTCAGCAACCTCGTAGGCCTATGTTGCAGATACGGATGCAGATGTGGGGCCAAATGATGCCCAAGAGGGGCCTGTCTAAATTTTTGGCCAGAATATCTACTAATGCACTAGAGTTGCTAGCTAGTGCTGATGATAACTCGTTCGTAATGGTGCAGTGTCCGTATGCCAGTTTGGACTGGTGAGGGTGTACCAACATCCTCTTCACATAGGATGAGCCACCAGATGCGAGAGGTAATATTAGTGTTTTCTTTAAATTTATATAGTTTCATTTTATTGTCTTAATTAATTAATTAGAATAAAATTTATCCTAAAATGTTCTTTAAATTGTTTTATTAAATTGTTTAATGAAATTGTCTAATTATTGTTGTGTACTATATGTTTTGTAGATATTGGGACATTCGTTGGGGAAATGAGTCCACCCCCATCGAATGATCCAAGTGTAGATGTTGACGAGGAGATGGTGGAGGAAACGGATTAGGTTGACAAACCTGATCCTCGAGTGCAGATACCCGCGGGGGAGAGGTGTAGGGCGGACACCTGATTCAAGATGGAGTTGGGCGACCGACTATGTTGACTCTGGGTTGATTAGGGAGTCTGCCCTGTTATGATCAGAGAGATATATGTTGATTTTAGGCTCACAGAGCTCTGGAGAGACATGCCCCGCGATATGATAACCCTTGTGCATCATATCGTTGGAGCTTCCAAAGTACTGGCGGCTAAGAGGGATAGGCGTCATGGATATGCATGATAGAGCAACTCATTTGATGATCATGATCACGAGGGGAGTGATCAGCATTCTAGTAATCCACCTCCTCCTCCTTCACCTTGCGTCGAAGATCATGAGCAA
Source organism: Pinus albicaulis (assembly GCA_034641835.2). Lineage (NCBI taxonomy): Eukaryota > Viridiplantae > Streptophyta > Pinopsida > Pinales > Pinaceae > Pinus > Pinus albicaulis. Next base: position 764,308,204 of record CM076574.1, on the reverse strand, counting down.
CCAGCATCTAGTCTTGATCAGCAGGCATCTTCTGAGCAGTCTGCACCATCTCAGAAAACACCTAGTCCTGAGCAGACATGGCCATCGACTGAGAAGGCACCTAATCCTGAGCAGGCAGGTCCATCTAAGCAAGCCACGCCATCCACTTAGCAGGCTGCACCATCAACGACTCATCAATAGGAAATTCCTGAGTAGACTGCACCATATGATTAGCAAGCACCTCCGGAGCAGGCACATCACCATGTGAGCATGAGGCTGCACCATCGACTAAGCAGGCCTCGACCAGTACTAGTATTGATGTAGTACTGCCGGATGTTTGACATTTATATGCAGTTACATTACAGTTGTATATTTTTTACGTGATACAGTTATATATATATATATATATATATATATATATATATATATATACTTAATTTGATGTTGATGTACTTAATTTACATGTTGGTGTTCATCATGATGTGTATATTGTTAGGTCATGTTAGATATGTTCATTTAATGTGCTTGCAGATAAATGTGTATGTGATAGCAGTTATTTGACATGAGATGTATATTTGGTGTTTGTGTTGTGATGAAGTTATACAATGCTTGTGTTTTGTTAGATGATCATGATCACGAAGATTAGATGATGTTAGCGAATTTGAATGTGTATTTTAGAATATGATGTTTGTACGATGGTTATCATGGTCGTGATGTTAATTTTTAGTATTAAATCATGATGTTTATTAAATATTATGTCATGATTATAATTGTAATTTTAATTGTAATTGTATGTAAAATTGTAATTGTAATTGTAATTTTAATTTTAATTTTAATTGTATGTAAAATTGTAAAATTGTTATTGTAATTGTATGTAAAATATCTGTAAAATTGTAATTGTAATTGTATGTGATTGTATTGTGAAATTGTAAAATTGTAATTCTAATTGTATATAATGTCATGATTCAATTTTACTAAAATTGTAAAATTTTTAAATTTGTAAATTTGTAAAATTGTAATTGTTATTGTAATTGTATGCATCGTAATTGTAATTGTAATTGTATTTGTATGTAAAATTGTAATTGAAATTTTAATTTTAACTGTATGTAAAATTGTAGTTGTAATTATAATTTTAATTGTATGTGAAATATTTGTAAAATTTTAATTGTAATTGTATTATGAAATTGTAAAATTGTAATTGTAATTGTATGAATTATCATCATTCAATTTATTAAAATTGTAAAATTGTAAAATTTATAAATTTGTAAAATTGTAATTGTAATTGTATGCGTTGTGATTGTAATTGTAATTTTAATTGTAATTGTATGAGAAAATTGTAAAATTGTAATTGTAATTGAAATTGAAATTTTAATTTTAATTGTATGTAAAATTGTAAAATTGTATTTGTATGTAAAATATTTGTAAAATTGTAATTGTAATTGTATGTAATTATATTGTGAAATTGTAAAATTGTAATTGTAATTGTATATATTGTCATTATTCAATTTTATTAAATTGTAAAATTTTATATGCATAATGGTTGTAATTGTAATTTTAATTTTAATTGTAATTGTATGTAAAATTGTTGTAAATTCTAATTCTAATTCTAATTGTAGGTAAGATATTTGTAAAATTGTAAATGTAATTGTATTGTGAAATTATTGTAATTGTAATTTTAATTGTAATTATATGTAAAATTGTATAATTGTAATTGTAATTGTATATAAACTTGTAAAATTGTAATTGTAATTGTAATTGTATGTAAAATATTTGTAAAATTGTAATTGTAACTATAATTGTAATTGTATTGTCTAATTGTAAAATTGTAATTGTAATTGTATGTATTGTCATCATTCAATTTTATTAAAATTTGTAAATTTGTAAAATTATAAAATTGATTGTCAATTTTGAACCATAACTACTGTAAGTAAAATGTATACCATAAAAATTGTTAAATTACCATAATTGTGAAATTGTAAATTTGTAAATTTTTATGAATATAACTAATTGTAAAATAATAAATCTAGAATAATATGAATTTTTGTAACATAATAAAGTTTATAAAATAATACAAATAAATTCATGTTTAAAATTATCATTATTTTATTATGATCTTATATACCAAAAATAACAATATACATTTTGAAGATATCATTCACAAACATTTAAAGCAATCAAGTAGTTGTATTATTTTAGGAACTGACATAAAAAAAGAACTTGATACAATGCATTATTTTCGAGATCAACATAATTGCAAATTATCAAGTGAAATGATTTAACACAATGCAAACCAATTAATTCGAAATGCATATTATAATGTTTCGAAAAAAATAGTCTTAGTTATAAGGTTAAGTCCTCTTCTTTATAAAAATTCATCTTAAATAACACATGTACCATATCACTCTATGTTCTCATGATCAGCTTCATTATCTTCCATCTCGCTTGGCATGATAACACTATTGTTCTCAAAAATATGTTTTGATCTAGGTTCATATCTCAATACGAACCACTAATCTCTATCCAACACATCTGGGTAAAAAAACACCAGGTTGCAGTGTTTGGGGAAAACATAAGGCTCTTTAGCTTCATCCCACATCTTTCTAGAGTTAATACAAATCAGCCTACTATCGTGATATTCTTTTACATTATTCCGATCAAAGGTGTCCCACCACTTGCACCTAAAAATAGCAAATTTGAATGAAGAGAAGTCCACTTCAATGATCTCTTGTATATTTCTGACATAACCTAACGTCCCTCGTACTAGGTTTTGATCACGGTGGCTAGCTCGACTAGATTGATCGAACTCGACTTCCACTCTACAATCTTGTGTCATGTGTCCATCATCGACATTTTCTATGCAAAAATGATATCCATATGCCCACATATATGGGAACAAATACCCCTATAAAAAAGTAAAAAAATCATAGTGTCATGTGTCTTATAATAACCCAACTATTAAAATATGCAATATAGATGTTACATTTCAAAGGTGCATTATTAAGTTTAAAATGTACATAAATAGATTATTACCGAGTTGTTGCACCCAATCCTTACGTTTAGCGCATCCTCTTTAGCATGTGGGTAATGACTGGTTGGATCGTATTTCTCTCTGACTTGGTCAGCAACCCAACTGTTGGGGCATATAATTGGCATATTTTATTTTAAATGATTGGGATAAGGCACACTTCTACCATTCAACTGTTTGAATTCTTTCTTGTCACTATCCCACTTCATCCTCTTTTGTTCGTACAATGTGACCAACGGTTGTGTCACTTTGGAATTATAAAAAACAAATTTATTGATTGCTTCAATTTCTGCATTCACTGATGAAATCAAACCAATATATAGTACTTATGAGATCAAAATATACATTATATAAAATTTCAACGTGAATATTTACTTTGTGTAAATTTGACAAATTATAAGTCGCTTACTCTTTATCAAGCGGCTTTTTCCATTTTTTTGGAGAAACTCCCCTTCTCTTTTGTCTTCATCCCTTTCATCGTCCCAAATCGCCGCACCTAGTTTGTTGTCAATCTTCTTGATGTACTCACCAACATAATATAAAGACTCATCCTATGTGTACCCCTCTACCATAGACCCCTCGGGTTTTTCCCTTTGTCGAACAAAACCTTTCAATTTCTTCATGTACCTATCTAAGAAGAACATCCAATGACAAGAAACCACCCCAACTAATTCAACCTCATCTACTAGGTGGATTAGAAGATGAACCTACAAGTGCATGAAACTCGTCGGTAGTTCCTTCTCAAACATACAAACAATCTCAACTATCTCTTGACGCCACCGTGGAATGTTGGCAACATGAATCTCCTTTGACGTGATTCAACATAAAAATATAGATAATTTAGATGTGGCACGTCCTAGGTCTTGGGGAAGTCAAGTTTCACACACCCACGTACGAACAAAGGATAATGACACTGCAAAGTTATAAACACATGCAATAATATACAAAAATAGTTATGTTTTATGATCCCTGCATGGGATAAAATTTATTAATATAAAAAATAATAAAATCATGATTTTGACATATTATGTACTCTTAGAAGATTTAAATGTTCATGTGATTTCAACCCCAACAAATGCTCATCCACAATGAAGCATTGTCGTAGTGAAGACCCATATGAAGATGGCACCCTCACACGCATTATAACTTCCTTTGACAAAGAAATATCATTTTTTTTTTAATCCATGGGACATCACCTTCTTTGAAATACCAATTAGAGGGATTAGCTACCTCTAATCCTGTACTTTCTAATCGTCTTGGCCAATGTTTATTTTTAGTTTTTGAAGTAATAATATCTTTCCTAAAAACCATTGTGTCACTTTCTTTCGTTGATATGTGCCTCCATAAATAAGATGAAACATTTTTAAATATATGCATGGGATCTAATAAGTGGGTAATATTAAGATGCTCCCAATATGGGAGGTTATAAAAGATAGATTTCCTTTTCATCCCAATAGGAAATTTCTCAACATAGGTATCAAATAATTCTGGATCATTGAACATAGGCTCCCCATTTGAATCGAGCATTTCTATGCACTCCTTCTCCTTCTCTCTCTCATATGCTCTAAGCCATTCAACTGGTGTCATTATTGCAGGCCTTTGGGTTCTCTCTCATTTACCATTGAAAGCAGATGTTTCTCTTTTGTAAGGGTGTTTTTTTGGGAGGAATACCCTAGAGCATTCATACACTGGCTTTTTTAGGTCGTTGGACCATCTATATTTCAGAGGAGGTCCACAAAATTTACATCCATAATACCCTTTTGTTACAAGACCTACGAAATTATTGTATACAATATGCATGGCACGTTAAAGAATATCATGAAGATCAAAACAATTACAACGAATTAAATAACTAATATGTGAAATAATATTGTTATGTATATAAACAAATCAATAAACATGTAATTTACCAGAGAAAACTCCTAAGCCTGGATAATCATGTGTCGTGTAAGAACATATGCCATACAACATAAAAATCCTCTCTGTTGCGATGGGTGTTGATACTTCGTATACATTTATCCCATACCATAATTACTTCAATTCATCTACCAGTGGTTATAAGTAGTGTTGAGCCCCAAGATTGTTCTTTCTTCCATCATACTTCACTCCATTTTCTTTTGTCCATTGTTATCCCAGGCTCAAATGATCAATGAAATTAGTTAAAATTGCTTTAAGAATGAATATCATGGCTAACTTGCTAAGTTTTGTGATTTTGTCATTAATACATTTTGAACTGAAACTAGCTACAGAATGCAGACATTCCGTAGCTAGTTGCCAATTCTACAGTTGTCTTCACGTTCAAGCATGTTCCAGGTGTCCTCTCAGGAAAAACCACACATGGGTGTATTCCACATCATGTCCTCGGCGTTTGTTGCTCACCATGAAGATTGAACGGAATTCTGGACGTGGTTTTGTACGTGGGAACTCACACAAGGAGACAGACTCCTAATAGGACAAGGACAGTCCAGATATCCTTTGTCATTTTACGCTGCCACCTTTAGAGTTCTAGTCCAATTTTGATATGAAAAGACAATGATCCCCGTATTATCTCAAGTTCTGTTATGAAGATTTGCTATAAATGTAACTCGGGAAACCGAGAGACTAGTTCTAGATTTTGATTAGATTTCGTGGATTGACTGCTATATTTTTGAAGTCCGAGAATACTCTGTTTTAAGTTATTTTCCTTTAATGAAGAAGATAGCATTTCTTTGAACGCGTTGAGTTGATCTTGAGCTATATTTCGTGCTACTCTGGTGGTAGAGGGCCCCTACCTCCTGAGCAGCTTTACTTTTGCAATTTAGATAAGTATCTTAGTTCGTTTTCAAGTTTTTGAAGTTTACGTTCATATTTAATTTCATTAATCATTATAGCTATACTTTTTCTAAGAAAATCTTCCAAAAGATCATTACAATGAATAAGAAATGGCTGTAGTGTTATATATTTTATTTGCAATTCCTTTCGTTCATTATCACAGTTAAACTTACTCTAGTAAACTCTTCCAAAATATCATTATGATGACTAAGGCATAACTGTGATACTGTAGGTTTCAGTTGCTTTTTTACACTAAGTAGCATAGCTAATCTTACTCTTAAAAAGCTCTTCCAAAACATCATAACAATGAGTAGGAAATATCTGTGATGTCTTAGTTTTTAATTGTATTTACTTTCGGTTTTTATGTTTGTATTCAATTGCATTGAATTGTACAGCCAGGATTGTTCTAACAAGCTCTTCCAAAATACCATTCATGATGAACGAAATAGGTTGTAGAATCCCATAGATTAATTGCATGATAACTTAGTTAGAGAACTCCGGAGGCAAATTGCATTTAGTTCATGCTCTGTTATTTCATTTCAAGTTTGATAATGGCTTTTAGTTTAGCACTGTTCACTGTAGACTAGTAGCACCCTAGTTCAATTCTAGCTTAGCTCATTGTATTTACATTCCAAGTTTAGTTGCCATCCATTGCATTTTAAATTGCATTAGTTGTTAAACTTAAATACCACGGTCTTCATTATTTACAAAACTTCTTTTGTTCCAAACCTATATTAACTCATAATCATCTGGACAGAAGATAGTATCAGTCTAAGGCCTGGAGTACTTTTGCAACCTTTTTACCATTTCACAAACAAGCCTTTCCTCAAAGACTATTATAAAAGGAAATCTATAACTTTTGAGTGAGGTTTAGTGGTGTTAAACTAAGTTGCAGAATAGAATTAGGAGCTAGTTTTAGAGTAGAGATCTTATGATGTTACAAATGTTCTTTTCCAAATATGTTTCAATAAACCTTTAATCATGGATGAGATGTTGTATCATTATAAGTTGATTGTTTAATTGTTTAGTTAGGAGAACTTTATTTACACTTAGTTGTCCATTTCTCAAGCTCTTCCAAAACATCTTTAATGAATGAATTGGAAAATTTAAGTTCATGTTGTGATGTATTTTCTTGAAGTCATTATCAAGCTTTGTATTTTGCTAAGTCATAGTTTAGGTTTGGTTATGTTTCAGTATTTGCATTTGTCATTTGTCATCAATAATTTAAGGTTCACTCTGTTTTTAACCAGTAGCTTCTTTCCACCAGCATTTAGATCTTTCCCTTGTGAACATAAAACCATAAAAACCCAAAAACATCATAAAACACTAGACACAACGCAGTAAGAAACAAAAACCTAGGCACATATAGTGCACCACACTTCAGCAGTTTACCAACCCTGGTTGAAAATTAAATGAACTCAATTTAGGAGACTGGGTTGAGCACAAACAAGTAGACATCAGTATTCTTCACTTGTCTTCTACCAGGGAATATGAGAGCCAACATAAGATGTCCATTTTTCACGAACAACCATGGGGGCATATTGTTATTGATCACTACTACGAGCCAAAAATAATATTTGATGTTCTAGAGGGAATATGGGATGACACCATCCATGGCTATGCTGAGTCGTAGAATTTGTACTTCATCCTTGAATTTTTTGGGCCATGTATTGTAATATCCCCAAATAGGGACTGCTCAACCATGCATGCATAAAAAAATGCATTTTCAGAAATATATGCTATAAATAATGAAATCAGCTCTTGGATTCCTTATGTCAATCAATATACAACCTAAATCCAATAATAGAGCTAAAAAAAATTAAACTAAGTGGGTTAAACAGACCTCCCACACCTAGGATAGCTAAAAAAGGCTAAAACCCCAAACACTGCAACACAGAAATTTCTGCATAAAAGAGACAGTGCAGTCTATTGAGGGTTTGTACACATGAATTACATAGAAAAATAGATCAGATAGTATATTAAACAATTTGGCTCAGAAAATGAGATCTAGTCTCCTTTATACAAAAGCTAGAGAACCCGGGAAGGGTTTTTAGGAGTACACCCTGAATATAAATGGTGATCTTCAGCAATATGATTGAATAATCACGGAAAAATAAAGCACAGGAGTATAGAAGGCTATAATAATATATATTTTATGTATATCTAACCAAATTTCCTCCCCCATGGAAGAATCAACCCTCCAATCACAGGAAAACTCCCCGAAAGAGCCACAAAAGGCACTGTTGAAACTGCCCTCCAGAAATAACGCAATTCCTAGAATGTAATAGCGTTGTAGGTGATGATAATATGTTGGAATGCTGAAAAATATCTGAAATAATCTTAGTAACCCTCCAAACTAATACTCCAATATAAGGGAGCCTCCCTCCTATGCAAAACCAACTCAGAAAGTGGGTTTCTCAACCCTCCACTGCAACACCCTGCAACTCAACACAACCTCATGCAAAAACTTCATTGAAACTGAAGACTAAATCTTGGAACCAATTCCAGATGTGTGTAATGATATATCATATCTCTCCCAAGAGCTACTCAAAGGGAAGAGAAGGAATTCCTGAACAAGAATACCTTAGTGCTAAATAGCATCGGCAATCTTAGCTAAACAACTAAAGAGAGCAAAAGTCTAAGCAAACATAAAAATATAATTCATAAGCTAACCTCAAATGGCTGCCATCATATTCCTTATAAACTAAGTGAGCCTTCTCATCTTGGGTCCCACTCAATAAGGTTTCCACCATCACACAAACAATCTCCCTCCAAAACTGCATTGTACCTTCATTAGAGCCACTCCTCTAAATTGCGTTGTTTGATTTGGTCAAGGTTGACCTTTTCAACTTGATTCAGCCCTTTTCACACCTAAGGGTCTTCAATCCAGCTCACATATAGCTGTATAGGCTGAACCTCATTCATATTGAGCTATTTTTATTGCTGATCCACTCCTCCTACATTTATGTTGTTGACTTGGTCAAACTTGACTTTGTCCACATGCAAAATGTCCCTGTTCACACATGAGAGTGTAAAATCCAGCTGGAATTATGATCCCCTTTCACACTATGATGGATTTTATACTTATTTCTGAAATTTATGGGCCTCCTTACCCATTTATTCATCTCCTAAGTGACATTAGAAAAAATTAATATTCCAATTTGCCGCATGAAAATTTTGGAATATTACAGTCCTCCCCTCCAAAATGTTTCTTGTCCTCAAGCAACTGCAAGGATAGAACTGAAGAGCATCCTCTTCTCCCCCTGTAGCACCCTCATAAGATAAAATCCTCCAAGTATCAAGGTTTTGTCTCATCAATATATCTCCAAGTTTCCCTTCCCAAGTAAGCAACCTAGCTTTTGGTGAACATCCCAAATAGCTATCATCATGTGAAAGTAAAGTATCAATGGAGGAAACAATGGGTGGTCTAAAGGCCTTCTTGAGGCATGAGGTCTGATATATATTGGGATCTACCATCCCCATATGAATCTCCCATCCCCAAGCTATCATCCATACAAAATGAGTTACCTCCCAACATGGAAACTCCTGAAAATCCTCCTCCACCTTGAGCTCCTACAAAGTAGGTGGGCTGAAAATCTGAACATGGTAGACAAGGTAGCCTACCCCATGTTGTCCTCCTCTCCACTTAAGATAAGTGTAGATAATTTTTTGATCTTGGGCTGCAATAATGTTGCCCTCAAGTGGCAAGAAGGAAACTAGATCTCCAAAGATCCCTCCCCCAACGTTGTGAATCAAGATGGCCCAAACCATCTCATATATGATGGATAAGAAATCACCACCATATGGCATCCCATCCATCTAATGGAACTCCTCATAAAGAAACAAATATTTTTCTTTGGTGGCCATATCTCTTCCCATGCTCCCCTTAGAACATGTAATGTAGAAAGTGTGGGAATCCTCCTTCCCAAATAACACATCCACCCAATGTGTTTCTCCCCCAATCATGCTCCCCATAAAAGCAATAACAAAATCATAAAATGGGATCATGATTAGCATCAAAATGAAGGGAAAACTGAAGTTTTCATGTGGTGCTGGAAGGTACCAACAGTTTCCCAAGTGGTCACAACACAATCTTCCCCACTGCAGCTTCAAATAATAGCATGGCAAGTTGTTTCTTGACAAATGGATAGTTTTGTAAGTCATCACATCTACTAGTAAATAGTAAATGGCTGAGTGTATCAACTGAGCATACAAGAAGTAACCAAACACTTTCCCAAATTCATACAATAGATGGTTATCTCCATCATGATAGTTGGCCAAAAATGGTCCATGGAGCCCAAAGAAAAGTTTGCCCCTTTGTGGAGCAATGCACTACAAAGAAATGGTAAGAGCATGCAAATATTGTGTTGGACAATAAATAAATGAAAAAACAAAGTTCTTACCATGTAATGAAGGTAAGATGATGATAGGATCCATAAATAAGTCCTCCATAGTGGTATGACATACTCCCATGAAGAGGAATGAACCATATGCTACATGAAGATCCTCCTTCTTATGCTTGGAAACCCACGTCAAGAATAACATATCACATTAATAGATGCCTCCATCCACTACTCCATCATTCTCACCTCCTCCTTGTCCACCAAGTGCATCCAATGTGAAGTGATCCTGGGGACACACCATCAATAATTCCAAGATCCAAAGTGACAGCATTGTTGGCCTATGCAAATAGGCTCCTACCAACTCATAACTCCATTCTTTGACATGATCATTGTCAAAGATTCCTCCCATAATGATGCTATATACAGGAAGTTCCGTCCAAAGTGGAAGTACTTCCAGACCATCCAAGGCTAAGGATTAGTCTCCTTGCACCATGATAGTTCCATCTCCTACCCCTGCAACATCATGCAAAGTGTGAGAGCAAATCTTCCCATGCTCTCCCAAGAACCTCCAAAGCAACAAAAGTTTTTGCTGCCTCCTCATACCTCCATCATACAAATCATGTGGTGAATACATAATGTTCATACCATAATAATGCATCCACACTCCTTGCTGCCCAATGATGCAAGTATCCTACCAAGTTCCTTCCACCCACATACCCTTGGAAACAATATATGTCCCATGATGGCCAAACTCTTTCAAGAGTATCCAATGCAGCCAAGCCTCCTGCTTCCCAGTGTCATAGATTTGCAAATAGCTTACCAGCTTCTTGCTCTCCATCCACACCCACTCATCCAAATGTGGGTGCCTCCCACCATGCTCAATCTTGATACCCTTCCAATGAAGACTACCATTCTCCCAAATCATATTTATCTTCTTTCATTTCATGGGAAGTTGAAATGAAACTCCTTGGAGACCTCTTAGAGAAGATCTCACACCAATGGCCATCTTGAATCCATAAGGATCCAAGTGAGATGAAGGCACAAATTCCTCATTGTTACCTCTTGACAGTGTTGTAAAACTCCTTAATGGTGTACTTTTTGTCTCATGCTCCCACTCAAGAAAGAAAATATGGTTTTGTAACAGTTTATTTGGTACAATGTTCATCTTAACCTCCAAAATTTTACACGCAACCCTCAATTGTTGTGTGCTACTCAAAAAAGGTACATGAGGATGATGGTTCATCCCTCCCTTTGCACAATGCAGTGTAATTATGTTGTTCCAAATGAGCAGTATGCAATGGTATACAACCCTCCATATGATTTTCTGAAACAATAGGAGATGAAAATTTAGGCATACCTTGATGAAATTTGGAAGTATCTTGTATGGTTGTAAGGGCTTCTTCCTCCAATGAGTTGGATCCTCCAACTGAAGATGTTGAGGGCTGCTCCCCCATAGTTGTGACAGCACTGGTACAAGTCTCCTCCAATGGTGGTGAGGGCTTCTTCTCCTCTGATTTCTCCTTGCCAAATTTCCCAATCAACCTTTGAGTAAACTCAGCAAAAGTAATCACTTTTGCACGGCTCAAATAGTTGAACCACAAAATATTTGCTTCACCCTCTAGGTGTAGCGCTGCAATCTCTACAGCCTCCCTTTCTACCACAGGATGTAGTAGGAAGAATGCATCTAGTTTCCTTGCCCAAACCCTTGCTGCAGATGACCCATCAAAAGTAGACAATAGAAATCTATTGCCCTTGATCCTACCTTGGCCACAAGGTCTTCTTTCTTCCTCCAAATGAATCTTCCTGCAATTTTTCCTCCTTCTCAAAATGAAATGGTATGTTCCAATTCTTTGGAGATCTCTGCAACACTGGTCTCCTCTTCTGATCATAGGAAGTGCATGGCTCTTCCTCCTCTTGAAACTCTCTAGAAGTTTCACGGCTCCTTTTCTCTTCTTCTTGTTTAACCTCCTTGGAGAGGTTCTTCCTGGATTTGAAAAGTGATGAGAGAAAACTCATCCTTTCTGTTAGTATGAATCCTTTGTCGAAGTGTACGAAAAAGGACCACTTTAGCTACGCATAACTAATAGCCCTAACAACAAAAGTGGCTGCCAATATCTTCAGATCTACGGTTAGTTGAACATAAAAGAGTTGCAAAAACCAGATCTATGCATGGAAAGACATTAAGCAGAAAAAACAAGGGTTTGCTCCATATACCAATAGACAAGACAAGAACAATTTTTGAAAGAATTTTTATATTAATTGGGCACCTGGGAGGAAAACAAGAAGGCGTATCCAATTCTCCTCGGTGGGATGGGTTCTTGGAAGTCCTCAGCACTTCAGATCTAAGATTTCTCTCTCTTGTTGGTGTAGAAAACCCAATGCAAAGAATAGAGCTCAATGGGAGCTCACACAGCAAATGATGAAAAATGGGACCAAGTGTATAGATCCAGAGTGATCTAATAGGCAACAAAAGGTGAAGAATGGTGGGAAAAACCCTCCTATTTATAACAAAATATTGGGTCATTCTAGATCTTGGTGCATGGGTTAACCAGATCTAGATCCACTTTTTATGGAATATTTTATTATATTTGTTGGAGGGGAAAGGTATTTGACTTGGGTCAAATCCCTTAATTTGTCAAAAATAAATAAATAAATGATTTATTTATCTTTTTAAGGAAGCGATTAGAAGATAATCAAATAAATAATGATTTATTTAATTATTTAAGGAGGTGGTTGAAAGATAATTAAATAAATAGTGATTTATTTAATTATTTGTGGGTGATTTGGTCATATTTAACAAGGAATATCATCTAAATAAGGTTTAAATGATTATTCCTAGAAAATAATAAGATAAATAAATTTTTATCTAATTAAGTTCTTTGATTTTGGGTTAAACATGACTGGGAATAATAATTAAATTATGGTTTAATTAATTATTCCATGAGGAAAATCAAACAAATATGGGTTTGTTTAATATTTCCTTTTGGGGTTTCTTGTTTTAACATAGTGAAAGCGGTTTTTCTTAGGGTAAAACTAGTCTTACATGGTGTACTTGGGTCCATCTAATGATAATAAGTTAGATGACCAAAAAATGGTGTAACAGATTTCCCCCCAGCGTGCGAGTGTCAGGAGCAAATCGTATGACCGAAGTACGTTGTAAGAACACAGTCACTAGACAACAAAAAGGGGTGTCAGAGAGAGAACTGTGAGGTAGATAGTGTGCTGAAGGACTAGACCCTGAGGAGACGAGACTCGCAGGTGCAACAAGTCTCTTTTTATGAGAGGGTACATGTGCTGAAGGCGGCGGGGGAGGCATACCTATGCCCACCGAGACAAAGTACAAAAGAATAGTGTGTCCAGTAAACAAGGGACCGAACCATAAAGTACAGCCGGCATAATCATGAGCCAAATAAAAATACAATGAGGAATCCCACATACATGCTGTGCCTGGGATAACAGCCAGGACTTGTACAATAATATCTGAGTACATGAGATACAAATACAACCCAAATGCCCCCTGTAAATGGGGAAGGGCTCACAAAATATGACTGATACATGCAAGTCGAAGAGGCGCTGCAAGTGGCTATGGCCAACATCATCAAATATCTGGAGCTGCATCGAAGGCTGCAAAGAAGAGGTCATCCGGGCATGTGGGGGGCTACCTGCAGGGCCACCCCCTCATGAGGGTTGAAACATCTCACACACACCCGGGAATCATCAAGAGCTACTGCTGGATCATTGGACCATCAAGTATACGAATCTCGATCATGCTGAAGGAGCTGGAGAAACAATCAAGCCAAAGGGAAAGGAGATATCCCTTTGCCTGATCCGAGGCACCGAACAAGAGTGGAAGCTGGAACCAAGGTACACCGCCCTCTAGACCTGGCTTCTGGAATGAATGAGCTGATGTCAACAGAAGGAGGTCCGCCATAGTTGAGGCAATGAGAGACCCTCGACTAAGGCACGAGAGAAAACAATAGAGCGACGGACAGACTGACACTAATGATGATAGTGAAGTGGAAAGGACTGAGTAGCTAATGGACGAATTCCCTTGCTAGAGCATAAAGGGCATGAATGACATGGCAGCGACTGACACAACATCATCAGGGATGGGGGATAGTGGAACTGAGGGTCATAATGTGCGACACAAGAGAGAGACCAAGAAATGACGGATGGAGGGCTATAGTGGGGTACAGAGGGACCTGGTATAGACTCCATGGAGGGAATGATGACTCAACTTCGATGCTCTAAACAAGGGCGACTCGATGGTGCTGCCACACAGTAAAGGCCCCAATGGGGGACCGTGGAAACATGAGTACATGATGGGAACTCATGACGAAAATCGACACGAACGAAGACAAGTAAGGAGGCAATATGGTGCCCCAAGTACAAGTGTCGTAAGTGAGGAAATTCGATTTTAAGGAGACGTGAAGTGACCCTTCTTGGACAAAATGTGTCCTGGTGAAGTATCAGATCACAAAAAACTAACAGATACCCATTTTAGGGCTCGGTGAGAGCTTTCCAACGGTGTAGACGGTTCATCAAATGGGGCTACGGTGTGGTCGCAGCAGTCGAAAGAAGAAACAGGGGTTCTCTTCTAATAAGGCAGTTTTCCCTCCAAAATCACTCATTTGCTATTGTTGCTGTGGTGAATGTGGAGAGGAGAGAAGGCCCTAAATCTTGTGGCGAACGTAGCGGACAAACCGACCGTTGGAATCGAGATCCGTCAGTTGCAGGTAGGAGGCCTAACCTTTCTCTTGCATTTTGATGGATTAAGTTTTCAATTTAGGGCCCAGAAATCCAGAAACAGACCCTCCTTCATCTCTACGACTGGGTCGCACTTTTTGGGCCAAAAAGTGCGACCTAGGAAGTAGGTTTCAAGCAGAAAACTGCGACCCCTCCCAGAAATGGGCAGAAAACTGCGACCTGGGAGATGAGGAGGGTTTTGGTGTTGTTTTATGGCTGGAAGTTGGGTTTTGGTGTGTGGTTATGGTTTTCCCGATCTGTACGCTAACAAAAATGATGTGTTTGTGCAGGTATGGCAGATTTACGGGTTAACTGGAGAGAGAGAGATCTGGGGACACTACGGTCAGAGATCCAGGCGAATCAGGGCGTCCGCCGTGTATTGGCTAGATTTGGGGTTCTCATGTTTTTGGAGAACCCTTTGATGAGAGCAGGGAAACCTTTACTGGCCCGGATTATCAGTTACTGGGATCCAGATCAGGAGATCTTTGCAGTGCAGGGGCACAGGATCGAACTGACGGTCCAGGACGTGTACTTCCTGACTGGTCTCCCGCCACTGGGGATGGTGGGAAACACACAGCCAGTATTTCCGCGGGGGCGGCATATCATGGAGTTCGTGGAGCGTCATTGTCGACCGGGTCTCCAAGTCAAGCGTACTCGAATACCGATCAGGGATCTAGAGAGGCTAGAAACCCGTGCAGTGGCCGCAGCTGTGCTGCGTATCCTGGGCAACCAGGCGCTCCATCACATCACTGGGGGGCAGATGATGATAGTGGAAAGTGTGTTGGGTGGGACCTACTATGGGTGGGCCCAAATGATGTTGGTGTCGCTAAAGTGACAGTTGTCACTATGCAGGCGGCAGGTGAACCATGATTGCTCATATGGGACTTTGTTGTGCGCCTTCTTCTTTGAGAAGATCCCGACCTTGAGGCCTCGTGTACAGCTTCCAGATGGGGGCCCGAGAGAGCCCAAGATGCGCCGTTGGGGATGGCTACTGTGTAGAGGAGGAGGAGGGGCGGTCGGGCGAGTGTTTCGACCTGAGTTTTTTGCCCATTGGGATCAGATGCCATTGTACATAGACGACTATCCCTATAGTGGGATGAGCTACTGTGGAGATCCGGACCTGCCACTTCCGCCTGGTCGAGTCTGGGGGCCCGATGGTAAGTGACAGATTTCTATTCTTGTGTGGGCATGTTAAATTTTTTGAATAGTAATTGATGGTACTGATTCATGTACTTTTGGTATGCAGATATAGCACCGGTGAAACCGGTCGGATATATGGGACGACCGGCAGCGTCTGGAGCTACAGGTCCGAGTGGGTCGAGAGCGGCGCAGAATGAGGATGCAGCCGCCCTGCTGGAGGACATCCGCCGTAGATGCGAAAGGTTTTTGACCGGAGTATCAGAGCGCGGGTGGCAGGACTTAGACGACCAATTCATAGAGCCATGTGTTGGTCTACCCTCGGAGTGGTGAGGTTTCATGCGGCGCATGGCGATGGCCGGTCAGGCTATGCACGATCTACATGCTACAGGGGCAGAGCCATTGGCCCGGGATCCTCCAGATAGTGATTAGGGGTGGGGCATGTGGTGCCCCCTATGATGTATGTGGGGGCAGGTGGTGCCCCCAGTTTTGGGTTTTTTGTAACATGCTATGGGCATGTCATATGTATCAGAGTAGATGGACTCTAAACACATGTTTTGCGACACATATTATGGATATGCATCGTTTTTTGATGGTTATGAATGTTATTTTCTTGTATGAAATGTGTGTGATAAATGCCAATCTAGAACATGGTTTGCAATACTATCTACATAGTGATTTTGTTCTTGAGGTACATGGTTGAAAGTTATGGTTTCAAATGCACGTATCAAGATTTTCACTCGTAAATAGCATCTAAACAGCACAGGGTTATGCACACGATAAACACTATTTAGTTGCATTACAAGAAGTAGGGAATCCAAACGAACGTGCATATGGAGGATGCGATGAAAGAGGGCATCGGCTAAGAGACCACGCACTGCATCATATTCGGCCTGATTATTGGTGGCAGAACCAATGCATACCCCGTTAGAAAGAACAAGGGCATGCAAGGGGGTGAAGATGGCCCAACCTGCCAAGGCTAGATTCCTGGAGTAGCGACTTGCACCATCGGCGTAACCGATAAAGGGTGTGGACGGGGGGTCTTGCGGAATGGTGTGACAAGACAACAAATGAGGGGAGGAGAGGCAATGACGGCAGCGTGATTGCACAGAAGTCATCGGGCGGCAACCGCAAGAGGGAGTGCAAGGAGCAGGATGACCATGACTCATATAGGGTGGTATATGAGGGCTATCGGAAGTATGGTGAGGACTCGGGCTACGGAGGTCAACAGAGACACGGGTGGAGTGATCTCGTGTATGGGTAGGAAAGGGGTGGTCAAGGGACACAACAGGGGAGGATGCAGATGGGCTAGGCTCCAAGTGTCTCGCAGAGGAGGATAGGTAAATAATGGTTACAGTAGACTCTGTCATCTGAACATCAGGGAGGGGAATGTCGATGGGAGCGGGGGGATCCTCAGGCTGGCCTGAAGCGTACTGCGCGAGGATGGGAGAGGCGGATTGATTTTGTTCAACCTCATACTCTCGGATTACCTCTAAAGAGGCGCAGTAATGTGTCAGGTGAGGACAATGGTGGGAGTAATGGCCATCAACGCCGCACAAAGCACAGGGCTTGTTGGTGCGGAGAGTCTTGGGGTTCTTGGTTACGAACGGAGAAGGAACGGAGGCTTCAGGGATCGTAGACTCGGGGAACGCGACTTTAACCATGGGCTGAATACGGGGCAGCTCGGGACAAGCATGGGTGGCATGACCGGTGACATCACATAAGGCGCAAGGCTTCGCGGGCGGAGGAGGGGTCGGGTCAGTCGTGGTGGTCATGTCTTTAGGTGCCCCCTTGCGGGCTTTGCCTTTCTTCCCGGGAGCCGTCACGACAGGAGAAGGGTCCTGTGGAGGTGCTGGGGGCACAGTGGCAACGGAGGAAGCTAGGGGGACCGGTTGAACCGGTGTCAAAGCCATATAGGACTTGGGATGACCAGGAGGGGTGGCGGCTGGGGGATCAAGGTACCAGACCGGTATGCCCAAGGTCAAGTTAGGGAGAGAGAGGGTGGCCATGACGGGGACAGAATATACTCCGGGAGGGGGAGCTAGGAAAGGGATCTGCCCAGCAGGGTAATGACCAGGAGGGACGGCTTCGAGATGGTTAAGGCCAGGAGGAACAGAGCTAGGAGGATAAAGGGGTTCAGGGATACCAGCTGTAGGGGTAGGGCCAGAAGGAGGAGGTCCGGCTGGCTGAAATGAATGGCTAGGAGCGGGTTGCGGAGGGCAAGGGGGAGGTTGCTGACTAGCTGAGGCAGGCCACTTACGGGCAGCCTGGGACGATTGCATCATGCAAACATTCGATGAGCTGGGATCGGTGACAGGAGGGGGGGGAAGGTTAGGGAAAGTTCCAAGCAGGGAGGAATCTTTGTACACGCCGGGGGAGACACTGGTCAAGGAATCGACGGTTTGCTTGTTGGCTACAGAAGAGAGGGTTGTCTCAGGGGAGGTCTGAGATTTTGGCTCATGATATGTCAACTGGTCAATGGTGACTATCTTTCCATTATGGGGGAAAGACATCTTGCGAAAGACCGTGGACGGGACAGCAGACATAGCATAGGTGTAGCTTCGCCCCAATAGAATGTTGTAATCTAGCGGGGCGTCGATGACTTCGACGTCAACGCAAACAGTCTTACCGGCGAGGGTGATACGACAATTACGAAACAAGCCAATGGGCTGGGAGGCATGACCGTCCCACGCTCGAAGGGTGATCGTGGAAGGGGCCAGTTCAGGGGATCCGAGTTGCTTCCAAACCGAAGCGGACATGACGCAGGTGGATGCCGCCTCATCAATGATACACCGGGACACGTTGGCGTTCCGGATTTTGACTGGGATTTGGAAGGCAACGGAAGGAGGAAGAGGGGGATGGTCCAATTGAATGGCGTCGAAAATAATCATTTGGTCATCAGCAGGATCTACAGCCCCCATGGAAGATAGTAGAGCCTTCTTTTGGGAAGGACACGACTGGAGGAGTTCCAGTGTGGAAATGGCCACAGGAGATTGCGCCAAATCATCTGCTATGCTATACGAATGAGCAGCTCGACCGGAAGCAGCGTTTCGACGTAATGGTCCCTTAGGAATCTTGGTATGAACCTCAACTTTGGGTTGAGGGATATGTAAGGGGCCACTGGGTGTCGAAAGAGGCTCGTAGAACCAGAAAGAAGGAGGCTCTGGGGCAAGCCGAGCAGAGGCTTGGGGTACCGCACCCGCTGAAGGTGAAGATCAACGGACGGGTTAGGATCGGAGTGCATCATAAGGATCTGGTAATCAGAGGAACCAGAAAGGGAAGGGGGGGTGGCTACCTGGCTGTCGGGCGGTTGGGTAGCCACGAATCCTTGCTGAGGGAAAGGATCAATAAACAGAGCTGGCTGGGTAGTGGCCACATTAGGAGGAGCATGAGGGGAGGCGTGTTGTCCGTGCAATGTGGCTTGAGACTCCCACATCTGCCGCATCTAGGGTAAGAGGGGACAATCGTGGGTGTAATGACCATAAACACCGCAACACGAACAAGGCTTACTTGTGCGAAGTGGCCTGTCCGGCTTGGGCTGAGTGCCCTGTTGCTGGTTGGCAGTGTTAGGGTCCACACCAGGATTGGGTCCACAGGTACCAGGGGCAGATTGGTTTGGATTTCCTCTCCGCCTTCTTTGAGAAGAAGGGGGATTAGTCGCGCCCTGCTGTGCAAATACTTGCCCTAGAGGGGGCTGTAGGTGCTGGTGCTGGGTTTGAGGAGGCAGAGGCAAGGGAGGAGGAAGCGCATATGCTAGAGGAGCTGGCGCACCAGGCTGCGGATAAGGGTAATGGGTAGGTTGGGCAACATTGAGGTAAGCAGGAGGTTGGGCAAAAGGAGGAGGCATGCCGTATCCTGGATACATGCTACCGGGAGGGGGAAGAGTGCTAGAGGTGCTGGCCCCTCCGTGAGGGAGACCATAACCCATAGGAGGTTGAGCATATGGATGGGAAAGGGCTCCAACGATACCGTCGGTGGAATGAGATGCCCCCGGGGCGTTAGCGCCGCCGGGCCTGGGGAGGTCAGGAAGAACGGTATAAACATAACCAGATTGAGCGTAGATCAGGTCATATTTCAAGGCTATTTGGAGGGCGGCTTCTTCGGTTTGAGGAAAATGGGAGGCAACATCCTTGCCGATGGGAGCCGGAAGGGTGCGAAGGAACCAGTCCATATAAACCCGATCTTCGAAGGGAGGGGCTCGACATAAGCTCCGTCTTCTTCGCCATTCCTGAACATGGGCAGAAAGGCGGGTTGAAGAGGATTTCTTGAAGGAAGTCAAGAGCTCCGTGCCAGTGTCGTATCGGAGAGGGAGCTGGAAATAAGACAAAAAGGCCTGAGCAAGGGTCGCAAAGGTGGTATGGGAAGAGGTGGCTTGTTCAACATACCATTTAGAAGCTTCGCTGGTAAGCGTGCGTTGGAACAAACGAAGACGGATGGAGTCATCGGTAATGGAATTGGAGGAACACCACATGTGGAAAGATCGGACGTGATTGGTTGGATCTTCTCCAGCTTGGCCTTCGAACTTAGGGATGTCAGAAGGGAGCTTGGTTGGCATAGCAGGCCAATTAGCATTGTGGTGGATAGGGTCATTGATCAACTGATTGAAATCGGGGAGGCTGAGGCCTGCAATGTACGGCAGCACGGGGGTGGCTGGGGTAGTTCCTGTGGTGGTTCCGCTAGTACTAGGGCCGGCATTAGGGCCGGGAGAACCGCTAGCGTTAGGCCCTGGACCAGACATAGTGAAGGTGGCAGGGGGAGAACCAGGAGGAGAAGGAGAACCCGATGAATCAGGAGAGGAGTCGGAGTGCGGACTCGAAGGAGGACTGGCTCGACGACGGCGGGGCGGAGCAGGTCGATCAACCGGAAACTGAGGGTGAAGGCCAAGAAGTCTCTGGGAAAGGCGCCTAGGGGGCGCAATGATGACAAGAAGAAGGAAACCGACAGGGGAAAAAAGGGACAGAATCAAGAGAGGTCAAGGGCAGACAAGGTGCAGTGACAATTGATTTTAGATTCTTTGCCAGGTGGTGTTAACCAGGCGCTTCTTCACTTAGGGTCAGTGTGTGGTGTGCGTTAATTTTAATTTTTTAAAACCCTTTTCGTTTTGAGAGCAAGAAAAAGTGTGTTGCGTAACTGAAAAGAAATCTGCAAAGAACAATATATAATGCTGAAATAACAGAACATTTAACAGCTAACCATGCATCAATCTATCCCAAAAAGGCGGGTCTCTCAAAACTACTCTAAAAGAGGGCAAAAATCTAGTCAAAACACACACAAAAAGAGGCCAATAGATCTAGGGTCAAAAGGGACAGGGATCTAAAGGATAAAGCTGCTGAAAAGAGGTGCAGATCACAGCCAAGAGACAGAGGCAAGGTGGCTGGAAAAAGGAAGGTAATCAGCAAAAACGGAGGGGGCAAGGAGGAGGCCCTAAAAGTAGGTCCAAACAAAACTTCAGGAGGTGATTTGAGAGGTAGAAGAGCTGATTACAATGGATCTGAAAGGGAGGTAACAGATCTGGAAAAAAGGAGGCTGAAGCTCTGAAAAACAGACGGCTGAAATAGCTAAAACTCTTCCACAAAAAGTGGAGGGTACTAAAACCCTAAGGGGCTCGGTTCCCACTTAGATGAGTAAAAACAGATCAGAACTTGGTCAAAGCGGGCTGAGACAGAGGCTGGAAGACCCTGACAGAAGCTGCAGCAAAACCCAGAAAAATTGCAGAAAAATCACTGAAAAATTGGCAGGTCGCAGGTTCTGACCTGTTTTCAGTGTAGGTCGTAGAAAAGGGGCAGAAAAGTGCGACCTGGAGGTCCAGGTCACAGTTTATGGGCCAAAAAGTGCGACCCCCCGTTTCGGTTGTCTCGGCGACAGATTTTCAGAAAAGTTGCCGTCTCAGTTGCGGCTGGTGTCGCTTACCTGCGCAATAGGGCCAGAAACACACGGAAGTTAGAAATTTTGATGTTTTAGGGTTTTATGTGAGAAAAACAACATAAAAATAGGAAAAACAAATAGCTGAAAAGAAACCCTAGGGTCTGAAGTAGCTGGATATGCAGGAATATGAAAAACGACAGCGGTCGTAATTTAAAACCGTGTGGAGTCGCCATTTGTTAGTATGAATCCTTTGTCGAAGTGTACGAAAAAGGACCACTTTAGCTACGCATAACTAATAGCCCTAACAACAAAAGTGGCTGCCAATATCTTCAGATCTGTGGTTAGTTAGACAAGAAAAGAGCTGCAAAACACCAGATCTATGCATGGAAAGACATTAAGCGGTAAAAACAAGGGTTTGCTCCATATACCAATAGACAAGACAAGAACAGTTTTTGAAAGAATTTTTGTATTAATGGGGCACCTGGGAGGAAAACTAGAAGGAGTATCCAATTCCCCTCAGTGGGATGGGTTCTTGGAAGTCCTCAGCACTTCAGATCTAAGATTTCTCTTTCTAGTTGATGTAGAAAACCCAATGCAAAGAGTAGAGCTCAATGGGAGCAAATGATGGAAATATGTGACCAAGTGTATAGATCCAGAGTGATCTAATAGGCAACAAAAGGTGAAGAATGGTAGGAAAAACCCTCCTATTTATAACAAAATATTGGGTCATTCTAGATCTTGGTGCATGGGTTAACCAGGTCTAGATCCACTTTTTATGGAATATTTTATTATATTTGTTGGAGGGAAAAGGTATTTGACTTGGGTCAAATCCCTTAATTTGTTAAAAATAAATAAATAAATGATTTATTTATCTTTTTAAGGAAGTGGTTAGAAGATAATCAAATAAATAATGATTTATTTAATTATTTAAGGAGGTGGTTGAAATATAATTAAATAAATAGTGATTTATTTAATTATTTGTGGGTGATTTGGTCATATTTAACAAGGAATATCATCTAAATAAGGTTTAAATGATTATTCCTAGAAAATAATAAGATAAATAAAGGTTTATCTAATTAATTTCTTTGATTTTGGGTTAAACATGACTGGGAATAATAGTTAAATTATGGTTTAATTAATTATTCCATGAGGAAAATCAAACAAATATGGGTTTGTTTAATATTTCCTTTTGGGGTTTCTTGTTTTAACATAGTGAAAGCGGTTTTACTTAGGGTAAAACTGGTCTTACATGGTGTACTTGGGTCCATCTAATGATAATAAGTTAGATGACCAAAAAATGGTGTAACAATGGGAGCAAATGATGGAAATATGTGACCAAGTGTATAGATCCAGAGTGATCTAATAGGCAAAAAAAGGTGAAGAATGGTAGGAAAAACCCTCCTATTTATAACAAAATATTGGGTCATTCTAGATCTTGGTGCATGGGTTAACCAGATCTAGATCCACTTTTTATGGAATATTTTATTATATTTGTCGGAGGGAAAAGGTATTTGACTTGGGTCAAATCCCTTAATTTGTCAAAAATAAATAAATAAATGATTTATTTATCTTTTTAAGGAAGCGGTTAGAAGATAATCAAATAAATAATGATTTATTTAATTATTTAAGAAGGTGGTTGAAAGATAATTAAATAAATAGTGATTTATTTAATTATTTGTGGGTGATTTGGTCATATTTAACAAGGAATATCATCTAAATAAGGTTTAAATGATTATTCCTAGAAAATAATAAGATAAATAAAGGTTTATCTAATTAATTTCTTGGATTTTGGGTTAAACATGACTGGGAATAATAATTAAATTATGGTTTAATTAATTATTCCATGAGGAAAATCAAACAAATATGGGTTTGTTTAATATTTCCTTTTGGGGTTTCCTGTTTTAACATAGTGAAAGTAGTTTTACTTAGGGTAAAATTGGTCTTACATGGTGTACTTGGGTCCATCTAATGATAATAGGTTAGATGACCAAAAAATGGTGTAACAGATTGCCCCCCAGCGTGCGAGTGTCAGGAGCAAATCGTATGATCGAAGTACGTTGTAAGAACACAATCACTAGACAACAAAAGGGGTGTCAGAGAGAGAAATGTGAGGTAGATAGTGTGCTGAAGGACTAGACCCCGAGGAGACGAGACTCGCAGGTGCAACAAGTCTCTTTTTATGAGAGGGTACCTGTGCTGAAGGCGGCGGGGGAGGCATACCTATGCCCGCCGAGACAAAGTACAAAAGAATAGTGTGTCCAGTAAACAAGGGACCGAACCATAAAGTATAGCTAGCATAATCATGAGCCAGATAAAAATACAATGAGGAATCCCATATACATGTTGTGCCTGGGATAACAGCCAGGACTTGTACAATAATATCTGAGTACATGAGATAAAAATACAACCCAAATGCCCCCTGTAAATGGGGAAGGGCTCACAAAATCTGACTGATACATGCAAATCAAAGAGGCGCTGCAAGTGGCTACGGCCAACATCATCAAATATCTGGAGCTGCATCGAAGGCTGCAAGGAAGAGGTCATCTGGGAATGTGGGGGGCTACCTGTAGGGCCACCCCCTCATGAGGGTTGAGACATCTCACACACACCCGGGAATCATCAAGAGCTGTTGCTGGATCACTGGACCATCAGGTATACGGATCTCGATCATGCTGAAAGGAGCTGGAGAAACAATCAAGTCAAAGGGAAAGGAGATATCCCTTTGCCTGATCCGAGGCACCGAACAAGAGTGGAAGTTGGAACCAAGGTACACTGCTCTCTAGACCTGGCTTCTGGAATGAATGAGCTGATGTCGATAGAAGGAGGTCCGCCATAGGTGAGGTAATGAGAGGCCCTCAACTAAGGCATGAGAGAAAAGAGTAGAGCGATGGACAGACTGACACTAATGATGATAGTGAAGTGGAAAGGACTGAGTGGCTAATGGATGACTTCCCTTGTTGGAGCATAAAGGGCATGAATGACATGGCAGCGACTGACACAATATCAAATGGGACAGGGGACAGTGGGACTGGAGGTCATAATGTGCGACACAAGAGAGAGACCAAGCAATGAAGGATGGAGGGCTATAGTGGGGTACAAAGGGACTCGGTATAGACCCCATGGAGGGAATGATGACCCAACTTGGATGCTCTAAACAAGGGCGACTCGATGGTGCTGCCACACAGTAAAGGCCCCAATGGGGGACCATGGAAACATGAGTACAAGATGGGAACTCATGACAAAAATCGACACGAACAAAGACAAGTAAGGAGGCAAGATGGTGCCCCAAGTACAAGTGTCGTAAGTGAGGAAATTCGATTTTAAGGAGAGGTGAAGTGACCCTTCTTGGACAAAATGTGTCCTGGTGAAGTATCAGATCACAAAAAACTAACAGATACCCATTTGAGAGTTTGGTGAGAGCTTTCCACTGGTGCAGACGGTTCGTCAAACGGGGCTATGGTGTGGTCGCAGCAGTCAAAAGAAGAAACATGGGTTCTCTTTTAATAAGGCAGTTTTCCCTCCAAAATCACTCATTTGCTATTGTTGTTGTGGTGAATGTGGAGAGGAGAGAAGGCCCTAAATCTTGCGGCGAACGTAGCGGACAAACCGACCGTTGGAATCGAGATCCGTCAGTTGCAGGTAAGAGGCCTAACCTTTCTCTTGCATTTTGATGGATTACATTTTCAGTTTAGGGCCCAGAATCCCAGAAACAACCCCTCCTTCATCTCTACGGCCAGGTCGCACTTTTTGGGGCAAAAAGTGTGACCTAGGACGCAGGTATCAGGGCAAAAAGTGCGACCTGGTCCAAAAAAGAGCAGAAAACTGTGACCTGGGAGATGAGGGGGGTTTGGTGCTGTTTGATGGCTGAGAGCTGGGTTGTTATGTTTGGTTATGGGATTCCCGATCTGTAAGCTGAAAAAAATGATATGTTTGTGCAGGTATGGCATATTTATGGGTTAATTGGAGAGAAAGAGACCTGGGGACACTACGGGCAGAGATCCAGGCGGACTAGGGCGTCCGTCGTATATTGGCCAGGTTTGGGGTTCTCAACTTCTTGGAGAACCCTTTGATGAGAGCAGGAGAACCATTATTGGCCCGGGTTATCAGTTACTGGGATCCAGATCAGGAGGTCTTCGTAGTGCAGGGGCATAGGATCGAACTGACGGTCCAGGACGTGTATTTCCTAGCTGGTTTCCCGCCACTGGGGATGGTGGGGAACACACAGCCAGTATTGCCGCAGGGGCGGCATATCATGGAGTTTGTGGAGCGCCATTGTCGACCGGGTCTCCAAGTCAAGGGGACTCGAATACCGATCGGGGATCTAGAGAGGCTAGAAACCCGTGCAGTGGCCGTAACTGTGCTACGGATCCTGGGCAACCAGGCGTTCCATCACATCACTGGGGGGCAGATGATGCTAGTGGAGAGTGTGTTGGGCGGGACCTACTATGGGTGGGCCCAAATGATGTTGGTGGCGCTAAAGCGACAGTTGTCGTTATGCAGGCGGCAGGTGAACCATGATTGCTCATATGGGACTTTATTGTGCGCCTTCTTCTTTGAGAAGATCCCGACCTTGAGGCCTCGTGTACAACTTCCAGATGGGGGCCAAGAGAGCCCAGGATGCGTCGTTGGGAACGGCTACTGTGCAGAGGAGGAGGAGGGGTGGTCGGGCGAGTGTGTCGACCTGAGTTTTTTTCCCATTGGGATCAGATGCCATTGTACACAGACGACTATCCCTATAGTGGGATGAGTTATTGTGGAGATCTAGACCTGCCACTTCTGCCTGGTCGAGTCTGGGGGCCCGATGGTAAGTGTCAGATTGCTATTCTTGTATGAGCATGTTTACAGTTGTTTGAATCGTAATTTAGGGTACTGATTCATGTACTGTTGGTATGCAGATATAGCACCGGCAAAACCGGCCGGATATATGGGACGACCGGTAGCAGCTGGAGCTACAGGTCCTAGTGGGTTGAGAGCAGCGTACAATGAGGATGCAGCCACCCTCCTGGAGGACATCCGCCGTAGATGTGAGACGTTGCTGACCGGAGTTTCAGAGCGCGGGTGGCAAGACTTAGACGACTAGTACGTGGAGGCGTGCATTGGTCTGCCCTCGGAATGGCGAGGTGTCATGCGGCGCATGGCGATGGCCGGTCAGGGGATTCGTGATCTACAGGCTGCAGGGGCAGAGCCATTGGCTCGGGATCCGCCAGATAGTGATTAGGTGTGGGGCATGTGGTGCCCCCTAGTGTGTATGTAGGGGCAAGTGGTGCCCCCAGTTTTGAGTTTTTTGTAACATGCTATGGGCATGTCATATGTATCAGAGTAGATGGACTCTAAACACATGTTTTGCGACACATATTATGGATATGCATCATTTTTTAATGATTATGAATGTTATTGTCTTGTATGAAATGTGTGTGATAAATGCCAATCTAGAACATGGTTTGCAATACTATCTACATAGTGATTCTGTTCTCAAGGTACATGGTTGAAAGTTATGGTTTCAAATGCACGTATCAAGAGTTTCACTCGTAAATAGCGTCTAAACAGCACAGGGTTATGCACACGATAAACACCATTTAGTTGCATTACAAGAAGTAGGGAATCCAAACGAACGTGCAGATGGAGGATGCGATGAAAGAGGGCATTGGCTAAGAGACCACGCACTGCATCATATTCGGCCTGATTGTTGGTGGCAGAACCAATGCAGACCCCGTTAGAGAGAACAAGGGCATGCAAGGGGGTGAAGATGGCCCAACCTGCCGAGGCTAGATTCCGGGAGTAACGACTTGCACCATCGGCGTAACCGATAAAGGGTGTGGACGGGGGGTCTTGCGGAATGGTGTTACAAGACAACAAATGAGGGGAGGAGAGGCAATGACGGCAGCGTGAGTGCACAGAAGACATCGGGCGGCAACTGCGGGAGGGAGTGCAAGGAGCGGGATGACTGTGACTCATATACAAACTGGAGGGTGGTATATGAGGGCTATCGGAAGTATGGTGAGGACTCGGGCTGCGGAGGTCAACAGAGACACGGGTGGAGTGATCTCGTGTATGGGTAGAAAAGGGGTGGTTAGGTGACACAACAGGGGAGGATGCAGGGGGGCTAGGCTCCAAGTGTCTCGCAGAGGAGGATAGGTAAAGAATGGTTACAGTAGACTCCGTCATCTGAACATCAGGGGGAGGAATGTCGATGGGAGCGGGGGGATCCTCAGGCTGACCTGAAGCATACTGCGTGAGGATGGGAGAGGCGGATTGATTTTGTTCAACCTCATACTCTCGGACCACCTCTAAAGAGGCGCGGTAATGCGTCAAGTGAGGACAATGGTGGGATTAATGGCCATGAACGCCGCACAAAGCACAGGGTTTGTTGGTGCGGAGAGTCTTGGGGTTCTTGGTTACGGACGAAGAAGGAATGGAGGCTTCAGGGACCGTAGACTCGGGGAACGCGACTTTAACCATGGGTTGAATACGGGGTAACTCGGGACAAGCATGGGTGGCATGACCGGTGACATCACATAAGGCACAAGGCTTCGCAGGCGGGGGAGGGGCCGGGTCAGTTGTGGTGGTCTTGTCTTTAGGTGCCCCCTTGCGGGCTTTTCCTTTCTTCCCGGGAGCCGTCACGACAGGAGAAGGGTCCTGTGGAGGTGCTGGGGGCACAGTGGCAACGGAGGAAGCGAGGGGGACCGGTTGAACCGGTGTCAAAGCCATGTAGGGTTTGGGGTGACCGGGAGGGGTGGCGGCTGGGGGATCAAGGTACCAGACCGGTATGCCCAAGGTCAGGTTAGGGAGAGAGAGGGTGGCCATGACGGGGACAGAATATACTCCGGGAGGGGGAGCCAGGAAAGGGATCTGCCCAGCAGGGTAATGACCAGGAGGGATGGCTTCGAGATGGTTAAGGCCAGGAGGAACCGATCCAGGAGGATAAAGGGGTTCAGGGATACCAGCTGTAGGGGGAGGGCCAGAAGGAGGAGGTCCGGCTGGCTGAGATGAATGGCTAGGAGCGGGTTGCGGAGGGCGAGGGGGAGGTTGCTGACTAGCCGAGGCAGGCCGCTTACGGGCAGCCTGGGACGATTGCATCATGCAAACATTCGATAAGCTGGGATCAGTGATAGGAGGAGGGGGAAGGTTAGGGAAAGTTCCAAGGAGGGAGGAATCTTTGTAAACGCCGGGGGAGACACTGGTCAAAGAATCGACGGTTTGCTTATTGGCTACAGAAGAGATGGTCGTCTCAGGTGAGGTCTGAGATGGCGGCTCATGATAAGATAGCTGGTCAATGGTGACTATCTTTCCATTGTGCGGGAAAGACATCTTGCGGAAAACCGCGGATGGGACAGCAGACATGGCATAGGTGTAGCTGCGCCCCAATAGAATGTTGTAGTCTAGAGGGGCGTCAATGACTTCGACGTCAACGCAAACGGTCTTACCGGCGAGGGTGATGGGACAGTTACGAAACAGGCCAATGGGCTGGGAGGCATGACCGTCCCACGCTCGAAGGGTGATCGTGGAAGGGGCCAGCTCAGGGGATTCGAGTTGCTTCCAAACCGAAGCGGACATCACGCAGGTGGATGCCCCCTCATCAATGATACACCGGGACACGTTGGCGTTCCGGATTTTGACTGGGATTTGGAAGGCGACGGAAGGAGGAAGGGGAGGATGGTCCGATTGAGTGGCGTCGAAAACAATCATTTGGTCATCAGCAGGATCTACAGCACCCACGGCAGATAATAGAGCCTTCTTTTGGGAAGGGCACGACTGGAGGAGTTCCAGTGTGGAAATGGCAGCAGGAGATTGTGCCAAATCATCTACTATGCTATACGAATGAGCAGCTCGACTAGAAGCAGCATTTCGACGTAATGGTCCCTTAGGAATCTTGGTATGGACCTCAACTTTGGGTTGAGGGATATGTAAGGGACCACTGGATGTCGAAAGAGGCTCTGTAGAACCTGAAGAGGGAGGCTCGGGGGCAGACTGAGCAGGAGGCTTGGGGTACTGACGAGACCGAGTTAGAAGGTGAAGATCGACGGATGGGTTAGGATCGGAGTGCATCATAAGGATCCGGTAATCAGAGGAACCAGAAATGGAAGGGGGGGTGGCTATCTGGCTGTCGGGCGGTTGGGTAGCCACGAATCCTTGCTGAGGGAAAGGATCAGTAAACACAGCTGGCTGGGTAGTGGCCACATTAGGAGGAGCATGAGGAGAGGCGTGCTGTCCGCGCAATGTGGCTTGAGACTCCCACATCTGCCGCATCTGGGGTAAGAGGGGACAATCGTGGGTGTAATGACCATAAACACCGCAACACGAACAAGGCTTACTTGTGCGAAGCGGCCTGTCCGGCTTGGGCTGAGTGCCCTGTTGCTGGTTGGCAGTGTTAGGGTCCACACCAGGATTGGGTCCACGGGTACCAGGGGCAGATGGGTTTGGATTGCCTCTTCGCCTTCTTTGAGAATAAGGGGGATTAGTCGCGCCCTGTTGTGCAAATACTTGCCCTGGAGGGGGCTGGAAGTGCTGGTGCTGGGTTTGAGGAGGCAAAGGAGGAGGAAGCGCATATGCTGGAGGAGCTGGCGCACCAGGCTGCGGATAAGGGTAATGGGTAGGTTGGGCAACATTGAGGTAAGCAGGAGGTTGGGCAAAAGGAGGAGGCATGCCGTATCCTGGATACATGCTACCGGGAGGGGGAAGAGTGCTGGAGGAGTTGGCCCCTCCCTGAGGGAGACCATAGCCAATAGGAGGTTGAGCGTATGGATGGGAAAGGGCTCCAACGATACCGTCGGCGGAATGAGATGCCCCCGGGGCGTTAGCGCCACCGGGCCTGGGGAGGTCAGGAAGAACGGTATAAACATAACCAGATTGAGCGTAGATCAGGTCATATTTCAAGGCTATTTGGAGGGTGGCTTCTTCGGTTTGAGGAAAATGGGAGGCGACATCCTTGCCGATGGGAGCCGGAAGGGTGCGAAGGAACCAGTCCATATAAACCCGATCTTCGAAGGGAGGGGCTCGACATAAGCTCCGTCTTCTTTGCCATTCCTGAACATGGGCGGAAAGGCGGGTTGAAGAGGATTGCTTGAAGGAAGTCAAGAGCTCCGTGCCAGTATCATATCGGAGAGGGAGCTGGAAATAAGACAAAAAGGCTTGGGCAACGGTCTCAAAGGTGGTATGGGAAGAGGTGGCCTGTTCAACATAGCATTTAGAAGCTTCGCTAGTAAGCGTGCATTGGAACAAACGAAGACGGATGGAGTCATCGGTAATGGAATTGGAAGAACACCACACGTGGAAAGATCGGACATGATTGGTTGGATCTTCTCCAGTTTGGCCTTCGAACTTAGGGATTTCGGAAGGGAGCTTGGTTGGCATAGCAGGCCAATTAGCATTGTGGCAGATAGGGTCATTGATCAACTGATTGAAATCAGGGAGGCTGAGGCCTACAATGTACGGCAGCACAGGGGTGGCCAGGGTAGTTCCTGTGGCGGTTCCGCTAGTAGTAGGGCCGGCATTAGGGCCGGGAGAACCGCTAGCGCTAGGCCCTGGACAAAACATAGTGAAGGTGACAGGGGGAGAACCAGGAGGAGAGGGAGGACCCGATGAATTAGGAGAGGAGTCGGAGTGCGGACTCGAAGGAGGACTGGCTCGACGACGGCGGGGCGGAGCAGGTCGATCAACCGGAAACTGAGGGTGAAGGCCAAGAAGTCTCCGGGAAAGGCGCCTTGGGGGCGCAATGATGACAGGAAGAAGGAAACCGACAAGGGCAGAAAGGGACAGAATCAAGCAATGTCAAGGGCAGATAAGGTGCAGTGATAATTGATTTTAGAGTCTTTGCCAGGTGGTGTTAACCAGGCGCTTCTTCACTTAGGGTCAGTGTGTGGTGTGCGTTAATTTTAATTTTTAAACCCTTTTCGTTTTGAGAGCAAGAAAAAGTGTGCTGCGTAACTGAAAAGAAATCTGCAGAGAATAGTATATAATGCTGAAATAACAGAACATTTAACAGCTAACCATGCATCAATCTATCCCAAAAAGGCGGGTCTCTCAAAACTACTCTAAAAGAGGGCCAAAATCTAGTCAAAACACACATAAAAAGAGGCCAATAGATCTAGGGTCAAAAGGGACAGGGATCTAAAGGATAAAGCTGCTGAAAAGAGGTGCAGATCACAGCCAAGAGACAGAGGCAAGGTGGCTGGAAAAAGGAAGGTAATCAGCAAAAACGGAGGGGGCAAGGAGGAGGCCCTAAAAGTAGGTCCAAACAAAACTTCAAGAGGTGATTTGAGAGGTAGAAGAGCTGATTACAATGGATCTGAAAGGGAGGTAACAGATCTGGAAAAAAGGAGGCTGAAGCTCTGAAAAACAGACGGCTGAAACAGCTAAAACTCTTCCACAAAAAGTGGAGGGTACTAAAGCCCTAGGGGGCTAGGTTCCCACTTAGATGAGTAAAAAAAGATCAGAACTTGGTCAAGGCGGGCTGAGACAGAGGCTGGAAGACCCTGACAGAAGCTGCAGCAAAACCCAGAAAAATTGCAGAAAAATCACTGAAAAAATGGCAGGTCGCAGTTTCTGACTTGATTTCAGTGCAGGTCGCAGGAAACAGGCTGAAAAGTGCGACCTAGAGGTCCAGGTCGCAGGTTTAGGGCCAAAAAGTGCGACCCCCCGTTTCAGTTGTCTCGGCAGCAGATTTTCAGAAAAGTTGCCGTCTTAGTTGCGGCTGGTGTCGCTTACCTGCGCAATAGGGCCATACACACACGGAAGTTAGAAATTTTGATGTTTTAGGGTTTTATGTGAGAAAAACAACATGAAAATAGGAAAAATAAACAGCTGAAAAGAAACCCTAGGGTCTGAAGTAGCTGGATATGCAGGAATATGAAAAACGACAGCGGTCGTAATTTAAAATCCGTGTGGAGTCGCCATTTGTTAGTATGAATCCTTTGTCGAAGTGTACGAAAAATGACCACTTTAGCTACGCATAACTAATAGCCCTAACAACAAAAGTGGCTGCTAATATCTTCAGATCTGCGGTTAGTTAGACAAGAAAAGAGCTGCAAAACACCAGATCTATGCATGGAAAGACATTAAGCAGTAAAAACAAGGGTTTGCTCCATATACCAATAGACAAGACAAGAACAGTTTTTGAAAGAATTTTTGTATTAATGGGGCACCTGGGAGGAAAACTAGAAGGAGTATCCAATTCCCCTCAGTGGGATGGGTTCTTGGAAGTCCTCAGCACTTCAGATCTAAGATTTGTCTCTCTCGTTGATGTAGAAAACCCAATGCAAAGAGTAGAGCTCAATGGGAGAAAATGATGGAAATATGTGACCAAGTGTATAGATCCAGAGTGATCTAATAGGCAACAAAAGGTGAAGAATGGTAGGAAAAACCCTCCTATTTATAACAAAATACTGGGTCATTCTAGATCTTGGTGCATGGGTTAACCAGATCTAGATCCACTTTTTATGGAATATTTTATTATATTTGTTAGAGGGAAAAGGTATTTGACTTGGGTCAAATCCCTTAATTTGTCAAAAATAAATAAATAAATGATTTATTTATCTTTTTAAGGAAGCGGTTAGAAGATAATCAAACAAATAATGATTTATTTAATTATTTAAGGAGGTGGTTGAAAGATAATTAAATAAATAGTAATTTATTTAATTATTTGTGGGTGATTTGGTCATATTTAACAAGGAATATCATCTAAATAAGGTTTAAATGATTATTCCTAGAAATAATAAGATAAATAAAGGTTTATCTAATTAATTTCTTTGATTTTGGGTTAAACATGACTGGGAATAATAATTAAATTATGGTTTATTTAATTATTCCATGAGGAAAATCAAACAAATATGGGTTTGTTTAATATTTCCTTTTGGGGTTTCCTGTTTTAACATAGTGAAAGCAGTTTTACTTAGGGTAAAACTGGTCTTACATGGTGTACTTGGGTCCATCTAATGATAATAGTTTAGATGACCAAAAAATGGTGTAACAGATTGTTTTCAAGTTTTTACATTTACAATTTTATTGCAATGTGGCAGACTGATCAGAGCAGTGCAGGAACAACCCCGAGACAGGATGATCGCGGAAAGAGGCCAGCGGAAGAACATGTAAAGTGCCAGCATTGCTCTATCTTTAGATATTTTAGTTATTTACATAATTGAAATAATATTAATTTTGTTCAAATATGCAGACACCTAGCCATGGTACGCCTGATGATTCCCTCTTTGAGGAAGAGCTTTCTTCATCCCTATCTCCAGTGTTCTTGTTGCGAAAAAGGCACGAGATGCAAGGTCGGAATTTAATACTTTGATAGACGCGCCTCAAACACCTGAAACAGAAGAGAGGATAAAACAACTTATGAGCCAGCTAGAAACATATTAGGTAATAATAAAAAGTCAAAAGGATATTTTTTTTGTTTTGCATGAGATGAATTGTGATAGTTTGATTTTTAATTTTTACATTGACTAAACTAACAAAAAGTTCTTTTGTATGTAGCGTTTTCTGGCATTTGCTGAACCCGGTATTGGTGGTAGTGGGACACAAGGGCAAGAGATTGCCCAACAACCCTCTCGTACACCTTCTACTCCTTTAGGTGCTAGCCAAGAAACACACCCTGCCCAAGCAGACACCCAGCCAACCGCTGAACATGTTGGCAATGATGAGGCTGATATGGCCAACTACATTATTGCGTTTCCCGGAGCTACACGTGTCAGCTCCACAGGGACCATTAATGGCATGTTGTTGGTGAACGATGAGGGTGTCCCTATAAAGCATGTACAACTCCCAGGTAAATTTTAATATTTTAACTATTTCATGTACTTTATCTAAAACATATTTATCATGATTTTTATTTTTAAATTAATGATAATATTTTATTTTTTTCTGTGTAGGAAACAATGAGTTCTACAGGTTTCTGGAGAGCCATGCATTGGTAATTTTTGGCCCAACCATACGCACAGGGTGGAATTCCCAGAATTCCAACCTGAAAAAAGAACTTCTAGATTATCTAGAAGCCCTTTTTGGGGTCGGCACATTTGACAGAACAGCGGTGGCTCGAGTAGCCGGAAAATATTTGAAATATACCAGGGACACCTATAGGACGCAATTGCAATTTAACCCTAGATATGAGCGTCCTCTCGCAGTTTCAGAGAGTGAGTGGAGAGCACTCATCCATGAAGGAAAAGAGAAAAGGGCAAAGAAAGAAGGAAAAATGCCAACTGGACCCGCAAGGTAAATTACAACTTTAATTCAATAGCTTTAATTTTCTTTATGTCTAAAATAAAGTGTGCTACGTCATATCTGACTTCAATCTTTTGATGCTAGGTTGCCTGACACCTCAAAGGAAACCAAATCTAGGATTGAGAAAAAGGGCCATCACAAGCTCGGCCAGGGTGGCTACTTGAAATTAGCTACAAGAATTGTAATTAAGTAGCTAAACATCTTATAATTAATTGTATCGCCTTCCAACGTTTTTGTAATCCTATCAGATATGATTAAAAATACACAATCATATATAATGTAGGGTGATGAATTCGGAACAATAACTACAGAGGAAGATAAAAATATCGCTTTCCGTTTTGGCTATCAAGCTGTAGTTGAACGTCGCAGAAGCTTGGGGCAGGTCCCAAGATCTACAATGCCCGATAAGGTAAAACATTAACCTTTCAATATTTTTGTTTTCGTCCATAAATTTAATGTCTAACAACTTTGTTTAAATCAGGGGAGCAACACTACCAACGAGGCAAATAACCCAGTTTTAGAGCCAGATGTAGATGATCCTCTCGTGCAACCCGATCATTGTAGTGGGGACCAGGCCGACAATGCTGCTATCAGTGAGGGCCGTGACGGTAATTAATTTCCACTTATAATTTTTTCTAATTATACCTTGATGTTTGTCCTTATAGCGTTTTTTGTTTAAATGACAGAGAATGTTTCCCTTGAGGATCTTACCACCAGAGAGGAAGACAGGGCAACAGTCCCAACGGCGACAACTGGTGCACCAGGTAAATAATCTCATTGCAATTTTTTTTATTAATATTACAGAACTAGTTCAATGATATTTAAAAACTGACAATTAAAATTTAATATTATCTGTTTTTGTAGGCGATGCCCCGTCACTGGATGAGACCAGACATCGTGACTACGCAACTAGGTTAGCAGTGCGGGTCGAAAGGCACGAAACAGGAGCAGAGCACGATGATATTGATGATGTAATTAGGAGATTTAGAAATAGGAAGAAGAAAAAGAAAATTTGATAATGTAAAATATTGTATTATTATAAGACAAATGTTACCATACTTGGAACGTTTTTTGCGTTATATAAAAAACTCATTTATTATACTATTTTTATGTCAAGCATTAATTGCAATGTTTCCTTGCGTACTTTTTGTTGAATTGTTTTTTTTATTAGTTATTGAATATTTTTTTTATGCTCATGAAAGTAAAAAATGAAATATAGATTGGGTATTGGATAATTGAGAGTGATGTGAAGGGGGGGGAGGGGGGAGGGGCCATAAGAGCTTCCACCTTCATGTGGTTGGCCCTGTTTAGTAGAGAATAATTTATTGGAGTGATTTAATCTTGGAGCAAACCTCCCTCGATCCAGCATAGCAACAAAAAAGTCACTGTTGACTTAGTTGCTACTCTTTCAGATCGTGGGAGGCTTGTTCCAAGTTCATGCGACTTCAATAAATTGTTCTTGAAACGAAGAGGAGCTTATTCAGGTATGTTTTGACATTTTCAACATATGTTCTAACATTATCATAAGAATGCATCTTAGAGTAAAAAATACTACATCAATTACTTGTATTTCTTGTATAGATAATGATGGATTTTGATTGACTTGGCAGTGCAGGTACAAATCCTCTTGCATCATGAGCAATACAACTTGTCAACCAGGGTCATGTCCGGGATATTTTTGCTTGTGCGCTTGACCAGGTTCGTAATGTCACATTTTGTAAGTTCCTTTACAGTTCATAATTCAATATTAAGCTTGTTCATGATTATTATCTAGGTTTTTTGTATATGTTTTTTCATCTATTTGATTGTAAGCAACTCTGCATGTTTCCTATTTTTCACTATGATTTCTCCCATTAACACTCCCAAGATGAATCCGACTTTATTGTTAACATAGGTTACTTTATTGTTACTATGATTTCTCCATTTACGATTTCATAGGTTACATCATGTAAAGTTGTCAATCTCAAAGTTGGTGATGAGCTTTAGTTCTCGCATTTGGGTTTTTCGATATTTTCTCCCTCATGTCATTCCCGCATCACCTCGTTGTTTGAGCATGCCAATTCTTCCCAACTATCTATATGTCCGTAATTTTAGAATTTGATTTAAAAAACTAGTACCCAACTTTGAGTTCAACTCGGTGTTCGTGTAAGGCTATCCGGGCTTTGGGAAATATTTCGCTCGGAGACTCTCGCAACATTTAGGGATCTCTTTTCGCCCCCGACCATGGAGCTCTAAGGCGGGTGCTTGCCCGCCTGAATGATACCGCGAATTTCAATGATAAGAAATGCTACATGGGCTCTATCAAATTTTTTTCCGTGACGTAAACCCCAACCACTATTCAACAAAAAGGGAAAAAAATACATTTTATGCCTCTTCTTCTTAGTCAGCAGATACCGTGGATTTTTTTTATATATCTTGGTGCTTGGTATATTTGGACGTAATATGGACCTAGGTGCTTGTTCATTACAATGACTCTCGTCATCGTGTTTTAGAAAATGCTCGTAAATTTGGGTTTCACAAGGGGATTACCCTTGCTAGCAATTATCGATTATCAATCGCATTCAAAAAAAAGTCTTTCGTAGCATTGTTGAGCTCTTTGTAGGTGAATTTCCGAGGAAATTTCACAATATCTAAACTAAATTTGTCTCGTCCTTTTCAATACTCGCACTTGTACCGGTAAACTGCATTAAAACAATCTAGTGGCCAATGCAACAACAACACACCTCCCGTTGCAATGCCTGCATCACCCTCTCTACACGCATGAATGATTATGGCACCCTCTTTTGTGAATAGGTAATCGGAGTCAAGGTACTGGGTTTTGATTAGGATCGTGGAATTCAACATCCAAAAATAGTATCAAATTCCACCGCAATAGTATTCCCCGACGAGGTCAACAATTCATTGAGACCTATTGGACTCATCACCCCCAAATAGCCTCCAGGGATACCTAAAATGATCATCTTCGTTATTTCTAGTATATTTTTTATTTTTTCGTTGAGAGTTTAGGTTTTCTTAAACATAGCTTCAAAAATCCGATTCAATGCCTGCTTGAATATCGCCACATAATACTCATGGTTTGGATTGATGAGCATGTCGAATGGTTGGTTGATTCAGGAAAAGAACCACCCATATAGTCATCTTGAGATATTTCGAAGTTTTCTCGGGTTTCCATTTTCACCGTTTCTAGTGGGTGGGATGGTGTGGGGTGATCCATCAATATTGGTGCTCTTGTAGTAGGGAATTTTTTTTTGGGGGATATAAAGGAGCATTTGATGTAAATATCCCATTGGATGGATTCATAGATGGGCACGAGAGGTCAAAAAATTAAATTAAAAATATGCAATCCCAGCATGGCAACTCGAAGGCCGTGAGAGACACCGGTTAAAGATTGTTTCGTGTTGGCCTTAATATAGTCATGATTTCTTTCTATTATCTTAATGAAAATATATAGTCCGGTCTCATTAAAATGAGGATTATGGTTGTATTTCTCTTTGGTTGTTTCTCTCTTAATGCTCCGGGTGGTTGCCAAAAGTTGCGATAGTTCTTTAGTTTGGGTTCGTTACAACTTAAAAGTGGTTTTTAGCAAAGGGGAGTGATTTTTTTTAAGGTTCATACTATTATGAAGATCTTGTAATTCTATATTTAGGATAAGAAGATGGCCTCTGCTTTGGGCGTATGAAAAACAATTGCTGCATTCACCTCATTGGGTAACAATGAAAGGGGAAGAAGTTGGGTGCAATGTTTGATAATTATGGCAGATTTATTGTCTTTCTTTCAAGCTTTTTTCACCCATTTCCTTTAATTTCTCAAGCAGAAAAGGGACTCGAGATTACGTGACAGAGAGAAGGTAGTTAATACAAGAGATATGGAAAAGGATTTGTACTTCAACAAGGATGGCTCAAAGGACAAAAAAATTGCAAAAGTCAAAGAAAAAAATTATGTTTAAAGGAAGGTCATCCGCACGTGAAACTTCACCGCGGTGGATCTTTCCTTGTCCACTTATATTCGATTTTAATATGTTATTTTAATTTTCTCTGCGGAGGGTTGTTTTTGCATATGGTCTCGTATTCAATTGCACACTCACCGAAAGCATTGTCAATTTGTCTCTTTACAGCGTGTGAACAAACTTGTTGATCTTGTTGGAGTCACCTCGGGGCGAAGGGAAAATATTGTCTTGGAGAGCAAGCATGGTTCTCTCGAAAATAGTTAATGATGGTGTGACAAGAGCTAAGGAGATAATTTGTAGATGTGTGCTATGGTTTCTTTTTAACGTTGTATTAGTTCCCCCTCTTAAATGTCTTATATTTGGTAGGCATAATTTGAAAACTCAAAGGTGAAAGGAAAACATATTCATACCCAATGGTCTACTTGGCCTATGGACTAGCCACATTAGAGTAATGCATAAGCTTTTCACAACAATAAAATGAAAGGGTTATGGCTAAGTCAAATTTTAGTCATAGTTG
The DNA here is from genome assembly GCA_034641835.2 of Pinus albicaulis. Lineage (NCBI taxonomy): Eukaryota > Viridiplantae > Streptophyta > Pinopsida > Pinales > Pinaceae > Pinus > Pinus albicaulis. The sequence continues at coordinate 764,268,620 of CM076574.1, read as the reverse complement.
ACAACGTAATTAAATGTATCTCAATGTTATGGTTTTGGCCTTTTTATTGGTTGAATTAGAGGACCCAAACCCTGAAAATATTGGGGCCAAGTTGGTAAGGAAAGCTGTGGCAAAGACAAATGATTTAGCTAGGGATGGAACCACAACATCCGTTGTTCTTGCACATGTTGGAATATTGAAAAAATTCCAAAACAATGAATGGAGAATAAATCTCCCTTCCTCTAACACAGAGAAAATAAAAATTTCTTCGATGTGAGACAAAGTTTCAATACTTTGAAAAACAAACTTCTATTCCCTTCAATAACTCAAAAAAATATTACGCTTCTTCCTCAATGAGGGATTACAAAATTATGACTACTACAAACGCAAAGGCATAAAACCAACTCACTCGTCCGTACAAAACAAACATACTCCGTCTCTAAAACACTCGCTATGTTTTTCACTTTCACACCGTTGTGCATACACACTTAAAAAGTTACACTCGCCTTTTCACTTTACACACTATTGTGTAATAAAAAATTACATACCGTCTATAAAAAAAACTACCAAGATTTTTTGTCCTTTTTATTTTTATATGTCGTAACATATCAAACATATTATAATAAACCCTCTTTTATAAAATTAAAACTAAATTCTATGGCCCACCTTTCATTTCGTATATATATATATATAACATATGTTTAAAACATATGTATATATTAAGGGCATACATATAAAATTAAACTATCAAAACATTAAAGAACCATTTCAGTCGGACTTCAAAAGTCTGAATAGATTGACTTCCCAAACCAAATTCATGTTCCAAAATGGGATGCCGACGTTCGCCTAATTTGTAACGTGAATTCTCAATCCAATGTGCCTTATAAAAAATTTGGGTCCAGCTTTTAGGTTTTCGTATCTCCCTTCAATTTCATGCGGCATCCAATATTAATGCTCCACGTGTCCTCCTTTTGAATTTACAAAAATGGTGGGTAAATTTATGTTTGTTTAATTTCGGTTGGTGAACCGCGTTAATGCTAGTTGTTGTGTTTAAATACAATCCCGTACGTAAATATGGTTGCGGCCGTCTACAATAAAAACTTGCAGGAATTTTAAATGTTGAATTAAATTTCGGATGGCGTGCAAGCAACCTCCAAAAAAAATGTTGTTGTTGTATCCGTCCTTTTTATCGTAGTAGTTGAAGTTAAAATTCAACAACACAGGGTTTAATAAGTGAGGGTGTAAAGGTAACTTTTTGTCGATAGTACTAGATTAATATCATCTATTCATTTTTGTAGGGTCTTATGGTGTTTGGTTTTTAGTTTTGGGTTGGGCTTATTGATCAAGATGGAATGGAGTGAAAAATTTACACGTATTAAAAATTTTGGTTCTTTTGTCAAAATTTATGAGCTTCGTTAGGGAAATACAAAACTGACAATGGTTGTATCTTAAATTTGTGGAAAATAATTTGAAATGAAACCTTTTTTGTTTAGGTTGTTGTAGCAGGTGCAAACCCCGTTAAAATTACTAGGGGCATTGACAAGACAATAAAGGCCCTTGTTTCGGATCTCAAAATTTTTCAAAGGAGGTAAACGCTTGCCTTTTGAGTAGGTTGGTTTTCCTTTTTGGCCGATGGCTTTGTGTATCTAATTTAATTAGTTTCCTAAGGTATTTTTGGTTTCAAACTCCTTTTCATTTTTCATATAGTATTTATTTTGTGGAATACATTTGATTGTGGTCTTGTTAGATCTACAACATTTGTAGTTGTTTAGTCTTATGAACAGAGGTGAACTTTTATCATGGAAATAGTCGATGCAATATTGTCATTTAATCCTTACTGGTGGTAGCATGTTGAGAAGTTCTCTTTGGTGGAACATTTGGTATTCAAAATGACACTTGATCCTATACAGCATCATGCACTTGACTTCAAAATTCATATTCAAAGTGTGCCAGACAATTCTTGCAAAATTTTAAATATTTATGTTGTTTTAAACCATTATCTTTTTCATGTATTGATGCCGAAAAATGAGAAAAAGACTTTGGTATGAAACCAACTCGGTGAATAATTTCCAGCAAAACAACTAATTTCCAAGACATGATTTAGAAGTAGAACATATGTACTTATAAAGCATAGAAATATATCCTTGATGCATTGTCAATGTTTGGCTAGGTTATTTTTTGAGAAAATAACTCCTTATTCCTAGAATAGTGACTTTCAATACAAGTAAATGCCAGGGAAGAGAGATCATCGTGTAGACAGAAACCTATTAACAAAAGTGAACAGAATGATTATTAATTATGGCATACTAATTTGTCGCTGATTTTTGACTATTTGTCTTTAACATGTAAAAATGTTAAATTCCAAACTTACATCATCATGGTTTGGCATCATGAGCTTCGACTAATTGTCCACCATGCTCATAATTTCATTGTTGTATTCATATCTATAAACAACGTTTCAAATAATAATAATAAAGTTCTATAAGAAAAAATCCGCACTTCATGCTACGTCTCTTGTGAGACAAAGTCAAAATTGCATTACACAATCTAACACATAAGAATCTCCTATATCCCGGTGGTATGTACATCCAAATTCTTATAATAATAGTGTCTTCAAGACTTATGTTGACATTACCAATGAGATATTTAAGCAATTAAAGATGGAGCCTTCTTCATTGTTGTATATGTAATGCTCTTTATTAATATAAAGAATGATGGTTTTGTCTTTCCGAAAAATGAAATTTAAAAATAATTTATTAAATAATTGAAAAAGTAAGCTTTTCATTATGGAAGGGCGACATAGATATATGCCCTTCTAATTGAAATTCGGACCAGCCCTTCAAATTTTAATACCTGTGACCTTAACAAACAATAAAACTATTATGTCGCGCGTTATATAAAACATATAACAAAACCTTTGTCAAAACTTCAAACGAACCCTTGGCGTGGGTATTTCATCACGAATTGATCATCTTACCATGTACCTTATTCTAGAGGAATATTCTTCCACTTCGATTAGCTACTTCATAATGGTTATATGTCAAAGAGATACGTAATGTTTATCTATAACTTTTTGTGGTTCAAGAATCAACTTTCATTCTTCATCTAATTTTGGAAGTTCTATTTACATTGGCATATTTTTTCCCAAAACCTTTTTAGGAAAGATACACAGAAAACCTTATGAATGCAAGAAGAAGGAAAATATAACTTCTATACCACTTGTGCAATCCTATGAATAATTATTTAGGGCCATAACATTTTTGAGCTAATTCTTTATTTTTTCTTTTTTCTTGAATGAAGATTGCTTATAATGCTATCATCTAAAAAATACCTAATTACCCTCCTCAAATTATATTTCACTTCAATGTTGTTCCCCCTTTGTTGTTTTATCATGTTTCATGTCATTTGAAGGTTTTTCCATACTAATTTTCAAAGTTTCTTTAGTATTTTCCATATGTGACTCTCGTTTCCTATACTTTGGACTTATCTTTCAAAAAGTATGAGATACTAGGAGTTGGATATCCATAAAGGGCCTTAAATGGGGAAATTTTAGTAGATGTGATAGGTAGTATCATATTACCATTCTTCCTTGATGAGCCCACTTCATCCATTAAGATTTATTTTCTAAAGAGTAAGATTGTAGATAACCTTATTGTTAACTATTTTTGTTTGACCATTTGATTGTGTTTGATATGTAGAACTCATGGCAACTAGTGTTTCTCCACTCATATTAAATAATTATTTCCAAACTTTTCTTGTTACTATTACTTTAGGAAAACCATGAAGACTATGAATTTCTTTCACTGACACTTCCGCCACTTGGCTTGTTGTTTATGAACTTTGAGCTCTACAAAATTTGTCTATATAAATGACCACAAAAATGTAATACTTACCTTTATATTTCAAATAACCCCGTAATAAAGTCTATTGATATATCTTCTAGTCTTTGAATATGTATGTGGAATGGTTGAAGTAACCCTAGAGATTTTACTATCTCTTTATTTATTATGCAAACTCGAACTTCTCTTACAAAATTCTTAATATCTTTTCTTCATTCCTTCCAAAATATATTTTTTGATCCTTTGAGATGTTTTAAGGAACCCCGCATCCTACCATCAAAGAGACATGGGACTCCCTTTAATATTTTATTCAAATATGCTTGCGTGCATAAAAATATTCTACATTTGCACCAAATTATATCTCTTTCACTCCCAATGCTCCATAGAGTTCATCCCATCCTTTATAAATTTAGGTTTTTGTTTAGTACTATTGTCATTTTTCCATTATGGCAAGCTTCTTCTAGCCACCTAGGAATAGAAAATTTAATTGATATAAATTTGAGGCCTCTTCTATTTTAGAAAGAGCATCATGTACTAAATTTTTCCTTACCCTATTTGGTGATTATCTCAAAATTAAAACTTTGCATTTTTTCTCCTCATTTTTGTTAATCTTCTAATGAAAATCATAGCTTCAAAAAATACTTTATGCTATCACCGTATATCTTGACTTTAAAGTACCTCCCAATGATATACTATCCCCATTTTTTATTGCATGTAATATTTGCCTCCATTTGTTTTTCATACGTAGATTTCACCAAATATTTTCTTTGAATTCCTTTTTGCTTTTAAAAGCCAATGATATCCCTTATTGTGTTAATGTTACGTAAATTCCTTGTCCTAGTGCCTCACACTATACTATGAATGTTTTAACAAAAATTAGGTGCAACTGATGTTGGTGTATAAGACATGGCATCCATTAAAAGAGAGAATGCCAAAGTAGCCTCATCATTCCATATAAATGATATTTTCTTCAAGAGATATGTGAGTGGACTTGAAATGCATGCATAATTCTTAACAAATTATCAATATCATGTAAGTCTAAAAAATCTTCTAAGACCCTTGATTTTCTTAGGAATAGGTCATTTTGTAATAGCTTGCATTCTTTGAGGCTCCAACTTCACTCCTTCCTTTAAAAAACAATATGAACCAAATAATCGAATTCTATTTTCCCAAAAGCACATTTGGATATTTTTACATAAAAATGATTTTTCTCAATAATTTATATAACTTTTCCACATGTTTAGTGTGGTATTCCCATGATTTATTATATATATGTGTATTATCAAAGAAAACCAACACAAATTTTATAATATGAGATCAAACAAAATTGTTCTTAAGTCGAGCCCGCTGCACTTCAAACGGCGATAAACCATAATTCAAACCAAATTCGCGTTCCAAAAATATCCGCCGACGTCGCCAATTTTAGACGCGAAAACCAAATGAATTCTGCCCTAATATTTTTCGGTCCGAAGTTGGGCCGGCGTACGGAGGGAGAGCTTCGTGACGCGAATTTCTTATCAAATTCGCCCCTAATCTTTTTCGGTCCGGATTTCACTGCCGCGAGCAGCCCAAACAAAGATCCGCTCCAATCAATTTTTGCCACGTGTCCTAAATAAAAATTTTCCCCGTTCCCGGATGCGGGTGCATTCGATGGCGGTGGCAAGAATGGGACATGGATGTGGCGATTTCATATCAATCCAATTAAGTTTTAACATTGTTCAATTAGCCGATATTTAAGTTCCAAGGTTTTCACATCAAATCGCATTAAGTTTTAACACCGTTCAAGATCGGACTCCACTCCCGTTAGCGATTTCGCATGCTCCAATATGATTCGGCCTTCGGCTCTCATTAATGAGAGATTAATTATGACGGACGTTCTTCGATTGCATTGCGCTCGGGTCGATAAAATGGAGTTTCGCTATGGTTTTTTCGACGAGCCGGTTGCCGGGTTACACCGCCCGCTCACCGTGACGAGAAGGAGAATTGGCCGCCCAAACTACCGTTTAGACCTTGGTGCATATCTGCATTTCTCTCGGTCTGGTCCGTGTCCGTCTTCCTTGGTTTCATGGAACTTTTCTCCGCCGGCCTGTGCCCACCGCTGAGACTGCACAGTATGCCTCGCCTCCCTCGCGTCAAAGGATTCGTTGTCGTAGGGGGAGCACTAGAGGTCAACCCCCGTGCGCTCCCCTCCCGCTCAACCGATTCGTCTTCCCAAATTCATTGATTGCTACGCAGGTCGCTATCCAAACACTAGAAGTGGGCGGGGTCGAGTTCTAGATCCGGCCACCGTATGGGCTCCCCGCTCCTAATTTCCCCACCACTTCACTCCCTTCTCCCACGACACACCGTGTTTTTTTCCTTTAATTACTCTATGAACCGCCCATGAATCACAAGCCTTCAATCACCGTGGTTTTCCGTGAGGAGGCCCAAATGGAGGAACAATGCACCGTTCTCGGCGGGTCCGAGCTCGTAAAAATCCGGCCAGCATTCGGGCCTTCAAGAGGGGAGCGGTGGCACGAATGTGGAGATAGCACCTAATGATCCCGGACCTTCCGAAGGATGGTGCCGAATCTTCGAGGAACCACCGAAGGAGTAGTTTGGTTAATTTGGTTTTCTTGTTTCCATAGGCCCACTTAATTGGCATGTTTTATATTATATTACTATGTCAGACCTCCGTAATATTTTTGAATTCTCGTAAACGTTCAAGACTAGTTTCCCCATATGAGGGCAAACTTCTTTTTTTTATTTTTTGATGAAAAATTTGCCATAGGTCCGGGCAATGTTTTTGACTAAAGTCATGCTGTAATTTTATTCCCACTCGTTAATAGATTAACTTTATCAGAAAAAAAATATTGCCTCGTTTTCATTTTAAAAACCTATTTTTTTGAAATACGTAGCCATGTTTATATGATTGTTTATAACAAGCGCTGCAGGGTGGTTTATTATATTAATATTTCACGGTCATTGTCTACAATTCATAACAAATATTGGATATTTAATCGTCCCGTTTTAAAAGTTTCATAAATTGAACCCGTCGTCGTATACCCACGCTTGTAAGCGCGGCCTTCCGACGTCTCGAATGATTTCCGCCTGGCCTAGGACATCCGTCGATATTGCGACAATTCTTCCTAGGGTTGGTATTGCGATGCTTTTGGAATGCGTCGGTATTGTGACGCCATGGGACACGTCGGTCTTGCGACACTTTGTAATGCGTCGGTCTTGCGACACTTTTGTATGGCGTCGGAATTCAGACAAAATTAAACACGTCGAAGAGTGACGTATAAAAACGTCGTAAGAGCGACGTTCAAAATGTCGGACCACATTTCGACTTGAATTTCGACGCTTACAAACGTCGCAAGAGGACGTTCAAAACGTCGAACCACATTTCGTCGGAATTGCGACAGCTTAGAAACGTCGGAAGCGCGATGGTTTGGGAAACTTCATAAGAGTGACGCTTTTTGGAAGCGACGAAAAAAGTGCTCGTAGTGCGACATTTTGTCGCGTGTGTTGGAATTGCGAAGTTATGGCAAACCACATTTTGTGCATCCTTGAATCAAGCCGTCTTGCGTACGACTATGTGCTCGAATAGCGTACGAAGTGACCGTCGGAAATTGTGCCAAATTTTCTAGTGTTATTCCTACTAAGGAGATTTATGGGTCTCCATACCCTCTTATTCTTCGCGCGGGGGCAGAAGAGGAAGAAATTAATATCTGAATTAGTCGTGTGCTAATTTAGGAATATTACAATCCTCCCTCCCAAATGTTTCTTCTCCCCAAGCAACTACAAGGATAGAATTGAGGAGCCTCCTCTCCTCCTCCTCGTAGCATCCTCATATGATAATTTCCTCCAAATATCAAGGTGCCCTCTCATCAATATGTCCCCAAGTTGCTCCTCCCAAGTGTATAAGTAAGACTTTAGTGATAAATCCAAATGGCCCTAATCATGAAAAAGTGAGATATCCATGGAGGAAACTATATGTGGTCTAGAGGCCTTCTTGAGGCATGGAATCGAAAATTATTGGGAACCTTCATTCCCATGTGAAGCTCCAAACCCAAAGCTATCATCCAAAAAAGTGAGTCACCCTCCAAAATGGTAACTCATGAAAAAATTCTTCCACCTTGGCTCCCGCAATGTAGGTGGGATTCATAAATGAACATCATAGACCACATTGCCTACCCCACATTGTCTCTCTCCACTTATGCTAGAGATTACTAAGGATATTGGGATGCAATAATGTCGCCCTTAAGATACAAAAGGACAATTGGATCTCCAAAGACCCTTCTCTAGTCTCATGAATATTTCGCCCAAGCCATCCCATATAAATTGAATGGTACATCATCACCATATGGTATCCAAATCGTGAATATATTGAATTTGATGTGCAATTTTGGATGGTACTCAGTATTTCTCTCATGGATATAGCGCATTTTTTCTAACCACTCGCTTCAAAGCGAACATAATGTGGCAAGTTGTCTCCCAACAATTTGCTAGCTATGCATGTTTTCTCATCTACTAAGAAGTAGTAAATGGCATTATATATCAACTCGAGCATCAATAACACAACACTTTCACAATTCCATCCAAGAAATGGCTTCCTCCATTACCGATATTGGTCTTAGAAATACCATGAAGCCAAAATAGAAATTTTCCCTATTTGAGCAATGCACCGCACATATATGTCAAGAGAATGCAAATATTTTGTGAAATGATAAGTAAGTGCAAAAATACATTTCTTACCATGCATAGTGAGTAGGCTAAAAGTGTCCATGGATGAGCCCTCCCATGAGAATCTCCTCATAGTGGTCTAAAAAATGAAGGGATGCATACTCCCATTGGAACACTCTATCAATAAATACATACTCCCACGTGACAAGAGCTAGTCTTTGATAAGGCTCTTGCCACTTCATGACTCCATCCTTTTGACATGCCACTTGCCAAATTCATCCACTCTCATGCTACTATATGTGGAGACTCCTTCCTATGAAGTACTCGATCCTTCAATGCTAAAGGGTAGCCCCTTTGAACTTTGATTGTGCCATCCTCTTCTTCGAAATATCATGAGTATGGGATAAAATCAGCCCATACTCTCCCAACGTAGCCAAAGAAACAATATCTCTTTCTACCTCCTCACACCCCCATCATACAAACCATGGAGTGAAAACGTGATGATTGTCATGAGGAATGCCACATCATCCCAATGCACCCAAACTCCTTGTTGCCATCTCGATGCAAGTTCCATGCCAATTTCCAACCAACCACATACTCTTTGAAGTAGGATATGTCACATGTTGACCAAACTCTTTCGAGAGTAGGCAGCATGCTCCCTGCTCCCCGATGCCCCGTGTCATAGATCCGCAAGTGGCTTTCCAACCTCTTTCTCATCAAAGATCACCCATCCAACCAATGGTGAGTGTATACTATCATACTCCCAATGGGTATTCATCCAATGGAGAATACCATCCTCCCAAATCAAATCAATGACTCTACACTTCATGGGATGTTGAAGTGCAAATTTCCTGTGAGATCTTCCTATGAAGACCATTCTTCAATGACCATGTTGAATCCATAAGGATCCAAGTATACTAAAGGAAAAATATTCTCATTGAGCCGTGAAATTCTCATCAAGAAGGATCCATCATAATAATGGGAGATAATATGTTCCCCATCAACCATCCGCTCTATCCCCTACTACACATGTAGAATGGTCATTGAATGCTCCAATAATGGTTGGGCCCCCAACTCATCATTTTTGCTCAATGACAATGTTTTTGATCTCCATAATGGTGCATCTGCTATCTCATGATCATGCTCAATGTTGAACACATAGTTATGCATTGGATTTTTTAGGAAAATACTCATCCTATCCTCCAAAAATATACACTCCAACCCCAAGAGTTGTGTGCATCAAAAACAATGACATACTAGGATGAATGTACATCTCCTCCTTGATCCTCAAGGGTCCTCTACGTAGTGATAGTATAAGCCGCTCCAAATCATCAAATGCTATGTCTTGACCCTAGGTCATGAAATGGCATATCCCTACAACCTTTCATGAGATGTGTTGAAATAATAGAAAGTGGAAACATTCGCATACCTTTGGTTTTTCTTGGGAACATCTTGCACTAATACAAGGGTTCCTCCCAATGGTGTGATGACTTCAACTACTAGTGATGATGTTTGCACCTCTATGGTTGCACCGTTGTTGGTATAAGTCTCCTCCTCCTCATGCATCTCCGAAATAGTGCATGGACTCTAAATGTCAAGAGATCAAGACCACTTTGTAAAGGTGCAAGTTTTATTTGCCGATGTAAGTGCTCCTACGCAAGTGGTGGTGGAATTTTTCAATTCTTCTTATTTCTTCTGTAAAACTTCTTGAACAACCTCTCGAGTAAAATTTTCATATGCAATACCTTTGCATGAATCAAATGGTTGAACCACCAAATGTTTGCTTCACCCTCAAGGTGCGCATCGCAATCTCAAATGCCTTCTCTCTCTACTAATGGATGTAGTAGGAAGAATACATCCAACTTCATTCCCCAAGCCCTTGTTGTGTATTTGTATGACCCATAAAATGTAGACAATAGGAATCTATTGTGCTTCCTTCTTCTATTGCCGCAAGGTCTTTCTTCTTTGAGTTGAATGAACTATGGGAGAGCTGGGGATTCTTGAAATATCTTGATTGAGATTTGTATTTTGCAAGATACTCACTTAGAATCTCATGATATAAGTGTCCTCCATCTCCATGCCTTTTGTATTATTCAAAAGAAATGGCATAGTATATTTCTTTGGAGCTCTATGCAATATTGGTTCTTTATTCCGCTCGATAGGAAGTACAAGGGCCTTCCTCATCTTGAAACCCTATTGTGGTTTCATGGCTTTTCTCCATTCTTCTTTGCTTGACCTCCTCGTGAGGTCCCTCTTAGATTTGAAAAGTGATGAGATAAAACTCATTCCTTCCATAATTATAGTCTCTTTATCCTTATTCTTATTCTCTTGATAGCATAATGGCCGAGATCCACAGCCGAGCCAAGATTATTCCTCTCGACACCACCGTAATATTCGCTGGGAAAAGTAGGAATATATTGCACAAAACTAGAAATAGTAGTGTAAATCAACACATCAACAATGGATACCAATATGGAGCCATTAAATTATGTATAAGAACATAAAATAAGACAAAATAGTGAGGCATAAATCCTATGAAATGAGGACACTAGCCTCCCATAAACAATCACTCTCAAATGTGAGATGCCGCTATAATATGCTCTGAGAGCTGCCACAAAGACAAACTCATACTAAGAATAACTATAGCTAGAGATCATACACCGATACAAAAATATTGATATATGCCACAATGGGTGCTACACATACGGATCTAGGCACTATATCAACTTTCCAAGACAACCCAAGAGGGTTTTAAAATGCATACAATATGAAATGTACAGCGTGTACTCTAGAGTTAAGTTTTTCTCTGCAACAAAAGAAATGAGAAGATATGTCTAAATTTGATGTATAATGATGTATATATTATCCAATAGATCCCTCCGGATGAAAGGATGTCCCCTTCCCCGAAGAAATCACCTCCCAAATCGTACACTACAACCACCCCCGCAACTCCTCCCTAAAAATAACGCATCCGGACCGAAACCGCATTGTAGGGGATAAATACTCTTTGGTCCGATGCAAAATATGTCAAGAAATCCCAAGGGGCTTCATCGTCTCCCAATGGAAGGAAACCTTCCTCCACCGCAAAACTAGCTCGAAAACTCCCAATACAATCCTCCAATCGCTATGCTCGCAACACAAAGACAACCTAAGTAGAAACTCGCACCGTTGAAGAAATATGAAGCTTGGCCTAATGCCAAAATGTGGAAATATAGTGAAAATACTCTCCTCGAGTGGGCACTATAAGTCCCTCAAGGGTAGAGGTGGGATTCTCGCTTGCGAACACCCTATGATAAACATCACCGCAATCTTAGCTAAAATGTTTCTGAAGACAACAACGAATCTAAATAATTCATCAACAAAATAATAATCCAATCATAACCACAATGGCTGCCATCCCTTCCTCTATATTCTTGGTTAGCTTCCTCACCTCGGGACCCAACGAAGGAAGCCACTACTTACATGCATGGATTCTCCCTCCAAAACTCGCGTTGTCCCCGCAATGAATGCCACTCCTTCCATACCAAAGATTAGCTTGATTTAGTCAAGGTTGACCCAAATTTTCATACTCCATGCCCTTTTCAAACCTAAGGGTCTTCAATCCAGCTTTTAGATGACCTCCTTTCACATTAGGAGAGTCTTTATTCCTACTAAGGATATTTATGGGTCTCCATACCCTCTTATTCTTCAAACTAAGAAGCAAAAATCAAAAATTAATATTCCAAATAGCTATGTGCTAATTTAGGAATATTACACATGGGTAAGGGTTGAACATTCGCGTGATTTTCACAACCGTATAGGAACAGACGCAAGGATCTGAACCAAGGACCTCATATGATCTAGTTATATAGTAGTGTGAATGGTGTGACTGCTTGGGAAATAGCGCACTATATCCATGCGCTTCTTCTAGTTATAAGCACCCGAGCCACCAAAAGTTATGATTTTGGGCATTAGGTTTGATGTTTTGGCTTTATTTTCTTTCTCGTGCCGGATGGTTGCTTGGAGAGAGAAATATTGAACTAATATGTGCGATTCACTAGTGGATGATGCTTAGGAACAAGTGTAGCCGGTGTTATGTGGGTTAATGGGTATGTTCATAACCCTTACTAAGGTTTTGGTGGAGGACTTCCTCGCCTAGGTCGGCCGATGGCCTCCGAATAGGTAGGTGTTTGATATCATAAGTAGAGAGTTGGCATTCACCATATAGGTAAAATTATTTCGTTAATAGATTGGTGCCTCGAGGAAGGTGTTGTCGACAGCTCCCGCACGAAGGGATTGGGTTGACAAACTCTTGGGTTGCTTAGCACTACGAGGATGATTCTTTCATCAAGGGGAGTATCCGGATTGATTCTATTCTAGACCTCTATATGCACGTGACATCTCCCATGATAGTGCGTTCGGTGGGGATAATATCCCCCAACCGCATTTTAGGTTTCATATTTCAATGCTAGAGTAGATGCAGGAAAACACTTTCTTTGATTGTGAAATATTCCTCCATCGGGAGGATGACAAATCAACTCTCACAAGTGGCTCGATGGGAGGCAAACTGCTTCGCTATGATAGAGTACTATGTATCATGCTCTATGCAAGGAGAGGGTGGTGATGTTGTGGCTAGTGATAAGTGGTGGTTTCGTGGCCCTCAAGGGAGCCGTGAATCTGTAGGTGGGCCCCATTGATGTCGCAAGAATTTGGGGAGAGATAGGCGTATTGAATGCCTGTGTGGTCAGTTTGGTTTCATCCCAACCTTCAACTAATTTTAGACTTTCCATATACAAGGATGGACCCGTAGGAGATCCATAGATGGGCTTTTTCCCTAGGAATTTCTTAGGGCCCAAGAGGTTTTTGATTATATTTTCATCATTTTATGATTTATGCATGCTTTGGTTTATGATGCATATATATATATATATATATAGATATGTGTGTTGAATGTTTTCTTATAGATGTTGGATCACGTGGGCACCCTTTATGCAAAAGATGGAAAGGAATGATCATCATCGACTTGGTCGCTAGTGTTGTTGGATGGCAGCTGACACAGAGGGAGGAATGAGTAGAGGAGGCTCCATAGAGGTTGGCGCGTAGGGTGCGCCTACGTATAGGTGGAACATCAAATCGGGAGAGGTTACAACCCTTTTTAACAAAGTTTGAGAGGCTACAAGCATGGGTAGAGGTGGTCGAGGGTGCACGAGACCACTTGACAGTCTTCAGGGGTATGCCCGAGGCCGGATGGGTGAAACTAGGGAGGATTTCATCGAGAGGATGATGACATGGAGAGGGAGTGACATCCATTTCTCCACCACAAGTTGCGTGGTAGTGGATACAACGCAAATAATTTTAGGGGGCCTCCATAAGGTGGCGTAAGGGGTGCTAATGGTGTCGTGGGCATTGGGCCTCGACCTTAGATGTCCGAATTCATGTACCAGGGAAGCACCAAGCAGAGGATGTGCCTCTTTTTTTATGACTTATTTTTATGGCTATGACCAACAAATGCATATATTTTTCCGGATGATATGCCAATAAACACATATATATATATATATATATATATATATATATATATATATATATATATATATATATATATATATATATATATATATATATATATATATCCGTGTGTGTGAGAGAGTTTTTTTATTTTATTTTTTTCTGAATCTCATCGTGTGTCTATATGTGTCTATGATTTTATGAATGTGATGTATTTTCACTTATCGATGGATATGTTCATTATGCTTCATGTGTCTTGATGGTGATGTATATGTGATGCATGCCAATCTAGGATTTCATTAGTGACGTGGTCAAATATAGTATTTTGACTTATTTTTTGTGTGTGAAATGTGATATGATAAAAACCATGTGCTAACATTTGTGCATGTAGGAATTTCTCGGAAAAGGCATGGGTTACACACCGACGAAGGTTCTATTTAACCGTGAGACAACAAATTGTGAGTCAAGGAAAACGTGTAGGTGATCGATACCTAGGTGGGAGCAGACCAAGAGTCCTATGAAAACATTGTATTCAACTTGATTGTTGGTGTCTAACCCAATGCAAATCCCATTCTGCTGAGAGGTGTCGGTTTAGGGAGATATTAGGTTGCTCCAATGAGATCTGCGACCATCAAGAAGCACCATCAATGGACCCGTGGTGGTAATATGGAGAATGATCCATCCGTGACACGTGATCAAAGTGTGGTTTTAGACTAAATCTATGATGAGGTGATCATCATAAAAATAATTCAAGGTGCATGCTCCCTACATTTAAGGCTAACTTGAGAATTATGGGTAGAATTTTTTTAAGGCATCCCATTGACAGTGGTCTTCGAGGAAAATATCATTAGGATTTGCTAACATGTAGGCACATTTGAGAAGGTATCTTTTAATGATATATGGGACTTTCGTAAATATTCAAACTTTCCTAGTCCTAAATATTCTTTGGAAACATCATAGTGAAGGACTAGATCCCCCTCGTGAATGAACAATGGGTGATCTTGCAATCAAAGAGGTATTTTGTCATATTTTTGTGGGCTTCATTATGTTGGAGATATTCTCACCGACTTTCTTCGATGTGTTCCAAATGAACTAGCCTTTGTTATAATGGTAAGGTATTTGGGAGAAGCTCGATGGTCAGGTATAAGGTAGGATCTCATGCTCAATAGGAGTACGAAATCAGCCCCATATACTAAATGGAAAGGTGTGAACCCCGTGGATTCCTTGAATGATGTGCAATATACCCACAGTGGCCGAGAAGACCATGTGATGTCAATTGGTTTTCCGATTTTTCACCATGTGATGTAACATTTTTGTAAGGACTTTGTTAACAATGTATACCTAACCATTTGACTAGGAGTAGTATGGAGAAGAAAACTCACGTGAAAAAGAAAATGAGTTGAGATAATTCTTGGAAGATCTCATTCTCAAAACTCATGATTCAAGACGAGTTCCTTTGGAACATCGAACAATGTGATAACATGGTTAAAGAAAAATCATGTAGCGTATGAGTGGTGTTCTTATAAGTGGGCATGGTATCCATCCACTTGGTAAGTAATTGGATGCCAGTCCAAGATGTACTTATGCCCACTTTGATACCGTGAGTTTCAGTCAAGAATTATATATCCCAATTTGAAAATTTGGTTTGTGCTTCGATTACCGTATGCGAAGCAATACAATAAAAGCTTCATAACTATGAATGATGTTATACGTAGGTTGCGCTTAGGCTTTATGGGCATAATGTTGGCATTGATCGCACCACTTGATGGTGGTAATACAATCATGGAAGAGAGTAGGCAAAAAATAACCAACACGAAGGATATTTTGGGTAGTGGCCATTCCCCGAGTTGGCCATCACAGCTTCACTATGGTAGTCATTGAGAACCTATTTTGCTTCACAATCGGTGGAGGCATAGACATAATATGGTGTCTTGAATTTGTGCTAATATAAAACATATCCTATGAGGATATAATGAGGGGCTTAGTGGCAAATGCGTCGTCAATCATCGTGTGAGAGGTTTGGATTAAAATTTTGAGTTTGAAGAAAGAGAGTATATCACCATACGAAGGGTCATTCCGGGATATGACGAATATATATTTATCGTGGAAAGCATCGCGATTGTGTGAGACCCGAGAATTCGGGGCGGGGAGGTTTGTAATGAATTTCGCAAGAATAAGAGCTTACTTTTTGGGAAGTAAATTTTAAGTCAAACTCTGCAAAATGAATTGTTCTATTAGAGGAAATTTTATCCTTAAAATGGCTTCCTAAGAAAAAATAATAAAATAATAGTTAAATTATAAAATAATAGTTATGAATTTTGGAGTAAAAAGAAGAAATTTTTTTTTTTAATTGTATTTTGGCTTATATCCTTATATATTTACTCAAATTTCAAGTAGACACTTGATGTGGAATTAAATTATGCATCCAATGAGTAAATTCATTATGAAGGTTTTCTATAAATATCCACATTATAAAAATTGAAGATACATTAAAAAACATATTCAACACACCTTTTTAATGTATCTTACATTTTTATCAATGTGGGTCTTCTCAAAAGTATGCATAATGGTACTCATTGGATGCATAATATTATTACACATCCAACGAGTGTATACACTTGAAATTTTAGTGAACCTATACAGAGAACTTAAGAACACAATTAAAAAATATATATACCCATTTTTTCTATTTTCCTCCAAAGATTACATGTACCTCTTTTAAATTTAAATGATTTTGATTGGTATACATATTACGACATGAGCCATGGCACTTTATTTTCAAATCTCTCCTTCAGATCGTGCATACTTATGGTTTTCACCATACAACGAGTGAGCAAGTATCGCATGGGGTTAATGCTTACGATTACAAGTGTTGGTGGTCTCAAGATGATGTAATGTAGATGCTTCTACATTAAGTGTACAAGGGCCAAGGTGATATTTTTTGTTGGATCATACTTCAAAGCAGGCTCAAAGAGCTTTTTTCTTATGTAATAGATGGCATGTTCCCCTATTATCATTTCCTTATTATAATTACACCCCCGCGATGGCTACCTCCGATGATAATAGTTAGAGGGTATAGTCCTTGGTGTGGTCAAGGGCGAATCAATGGTGCTCTGGATCATGTATCTCAAGGCCTCAAATTATTTTTTTTTAGCTTCTTCATCCCATTGGAAGGGAATGTACTAATGAATAAGGTGCAAAAATACATTTGCATAAGTTGCGTAATTAGGTGAAACGATGTAATAACATGGCCTTACCTTGCAAGATTTGTAATTGCTTCAAAGTTCTTTGGAGGTGGGATTTCTGTTTTAGGATTAGACCTTCATAGGGTCGACCTAAATGTCTTAAATAAGGAATCCTAGTAGTCATCTTGCATTGATGTGAAAGATACACTTGAGGGGGTTCAAAGCGTTGGTTATATTTTTGACACCTTTGAAAAACTGTGAAGATCTTATAGGTGGTCTAAGCACTTTTTCGATCATATTGTGAGATCTTCCAAATAGGCTAGTATTAGATGAGCCAAGTTGTGGAAGATATAATTCATGGACCACCGGAAGGTGGTTCCAGCATTTTAAAGGCCAAAGGGCATGAGGCGGTAGGTGAACGTGCCCCCATGGGGTAGTAAAAGTCGTTTTTTACTAGTATATATATTGTATATGAATCTTGTTATATCTTGAGAATCCATCCACAAAGGATAAGGCTTCATGTTCGATTCGAGCATCGATTATTTGATCGATGAAGCGTGTAGGGTAATTTTATTTGGGACATTCCCCGTTCAAATCTTTGAAGTCATTACAAACTCTCGAATGTTGCCTCGTTTCTTCATGACAAGTACAGGGTTAGAAACCCAAGATGCATAAGAAATAGGGCAGATAAAACTCGGCTTTATGAAGTTTGTAAATTTCGTTTAATCACTTATGCCTCATGTTCTAACCAAACTTAATTTTCCTTTGCTAAATATTTCTAAGATATGTTGTTTAAAAAATTAAAAATTAAATAAAAACAAGAAAAATAATAATAAAGCTAGAATGCGCTTGGGATTAATTTTATTCGATGAAAGTCTATTAAAGGTTATTATTTTAATTAACATACCGAACAAAATCACCGCAACATTAGTACTCGGTGGGACTCCTGAACACATTTTCAAATGGATTAAAGGCCGCACATGTTCGGAAACTAATATGAGTTATGTGTCGTGGCCTATGATATGGGGCAAACCCAACAACACTAACCGCCGGACATATAACAATGGAGGTGACTACGCAACGCATTTTCAATCCACCCATGATCTCAAGATATATGGCTTGGATTTTCTTGCAGGGGGCACTCCTTCGACCGTGAATCGTACCAAAGGCTGCTCCCGCAGCTGACGTCAGCAAGTAAGCCCGATGACATCAGCAAGCGAGCCCAATTCTACCACAAATTATGCCACATCACTTATCCCTCGCCACCTGTCACTCATGTATCTCATTTCCACTATTAAATTGTCTTTGTAAACTTTCATTTAATTCCCTAAGGAAGCATTAAATTCATCAAATATCCTCTCTTTTACAATTGGCCTATAAAAGCCCCTTTTTTTAACCCATTTTCTCGTACTTCTCCTTTTATGCCCATGATGTCATTGTATTTGAATTCATAAGCCAAAATCCCAGTAGCATCAGCATTGTCACCGCTGTGATGATTACAATCACCCATTACTCAATTGTACAAAATGTCCAAGAAAGTTGTCTTAACGGGTTCGTCATCTCACATTCCCCTCAATGACATCAAATGGACATTTTTTATATTGTTTGTTATTTGAACCACACGAAACTTATCAACATATCCTTTCCGAATAATTCCAATTTCCCATATTACACCGCTAATCGTAAAGTTTGGGGTTTTCGATTCTTATCACCGATACTCACCTTTTCCCTTATGCATACGGCTTGGTTAGTTTATGCTATGTATCCTCAAAAATGCTCTGGCTGATGGATAAGTCAGAGAAAGTATCTTTCAGTGTGTCTTCTACTTAATCCGCCAGCGTTAATTTTTTTTTCCCATACTGGAATTCATATAATACCTTCTTTGAAGAAACCCCTTAGTCTATTTTGAGAATTTAACAGTCAAGATTATTCCCAAACTATGTTTTATTTTATTCCTAGTGGGAAGCTATTCGTTTTAGAATCAAATTATTTTCCCTTTGGATACTTTGCTAAAGAGGTTCAACTACCTCAAATTTAAATAAAATTATGGGGAAATATAATTCATCGCTTATCGACAAAGTAACTCTAGGTCTTTTTAGTTTGATAATATGAAACTCAGGTTACCTTGATATTCCATCTTTTCTAGAGTTAAGTTTAGTGATTCAAATTTATGAACTTATCACTCATAGGTTGTTTTAAGTTCCCTCTTTGATTACAGCGCATTTGTTGTTATATACCATGTGAGGAAGTTTATGAACTTGGGGTTAAATATTACGAATGTCAACAAGAACAAACATTCAATGCTCTTTTGGACTGATGTAGTGAGGGTTGTGGCCCAACAGCCATGTTGGCTTGATTTATTTTGTTGCTTCATTTCTTTCTCGTAGTCTATTGAATCATTAATATTTCTCCCGCAACTTCTTTATTTCCAAAGGCCTGGCCCCATCTTTAATTTGGAAAGATAAGTGGTGCTGTGAGACTGGGTATTCACTGAAATATTCATTCATATACTCAAGATTGCAGAGCTAACATTGAACCATACATGTTACCAAATTTTGTCCTATGAGGTTTTTTTCTTTAGAATTCATAAGACAAAGTTTAAATGTAGACTGTTTCATTTTGTTCCCAAAAAGGAATTTTTATTCAAATTGCCTAGGACTATATGTCCTTTGATTGTTAACACTTAAAAGTCAGAATAATACATAAAACTCCTTTCATATACAATTTCAAATAGAAGAGTATAAAATTGATATGCTCCATTTTTACATGAATTCAGACTCAAATGAGAAATGGATAATACGGAGGAAAATGAGTAGAGGTTGAAACCCCGTGTAGAGTAAAATAATATTAAGAGAGGTAGGGAAGAAGGCATGGACTTAGATGACATAGGTAGATAGCGTGAAAGAAGGCCAAGCAAGTGTAAAGGAAGGTAGCACATCATTAATTCCTTTGTTTCATCTCTCACTTGGAGAGAAAGTATGTACATAATCTGATCCTTCAAGAATCCATGAGGATGAGCTAAAGTGGCTTAGTCTCAAAGAATCTAAATCACATAAAATACTGAAGATAACAATAAGAAGATCAAAGAAAACATGGAATCTCAACTAGAGGCTTCAATAATCTTCTCATTGACACAAAACTGAGATTGCTTTCAACGTATCTAGAAAGAATCCACAAGATTTCATTTCTCTCATTGTCTTTACATTATTTGTTTCCTCTTCTTGCAAGTTTTAGAATTGTTAAATTGATTGTGGATGCTAAAAATATCTCAGAGTCTGAGAGATGAATTCTGACAGAAACTGGAGAATCAATTTTCTATAAACATTAAATGAGAATATCTGGGCCTTCAAGAAGTCAAGTAATGTTAGAGAAATTTGTTGGACAAATGAAGTATGAAAAGGAAATCATAAGTTTGTAAAACTGTGTTGAAGATTTGAAGGAATCCAGAATCAAGGTTGGAATAAACTCAAGATAGAAGTGAAATTCAAAAGGAAAAAAGGTGTCATGTAAATTCAAGTGTACCTAGAAAGAAATTGAAACTACCTTTTGTAGAGCATCCAATATTTCCAGGTAGCTCAAGTTCAAAAGGAGAAGTAAATTATAACCATTGATTTATTACAAGAGAGATTAATATGTAGTCAAGCTGAAAGAAAAATAATATTTTGTAATATCACATTTAATCACATGTTTCATAATTCTAGTTCATGCAAATTCAAGATCCAACTACTAAACTAACTCAAGTTAAGACTGAGTTGAAGTCATGAAATGAGATGAAGAAAAACAAGAGTGATTTTGATAACCAATGAAGGTCATTAAATTTACTAAGCATAAGTTTTTTATGACAAAGGAAATTATTTAAAAGTATAGAAAGGATTGTTATCTTGCATACCAGAAATCACCAAGAGTTGAAAGAAAGGGAAGGGAACATTTCCTGTCCAAGCAAGAGATATTATGGAATAAAATTATAATTATAGTTAAAAAACATTTTGGATTCCTTACTTATTATGGAATAAGAGAAAGCAATTGTTATAGATCTAGAGGGTGAAATAATGACCCCTAAACAGAAAGACACAAAGGAGCCCAATTTACAAAGGAAGATGATTTGAATTTCTAAATTCCACTCCGCATAGAAATTAAAGTGTTGGGACAGAAAAACAAGATTGAGTACGTAATTAAAATCAATGTAATATGTCAAAGAATACCCATAGGAAATTGGTTGAGAATATATTAAAGGAAGGAAGGAATCAAGGATGAATTGAATATTTCTTTTGATAAGAGAACTAGGGAAAACTTGCTCTCTTGTTGACCTAACAATAAACAGGTTACCTTGGGAAAATTTTTTTGAAACAATATATATAGAATGAAAAAGTAAATTGGTACAACTCATGAAAAGAAAAATTATTAAAATGGGCCACTATTATTAATTATTAACAAAGAGACTTCTAGATTTTGGGTGATGAGAACACTATTTGTTGAAAAGTTAACCTACAAATAGATCACTCAATTCATAATGGTCCCATGTCAGTTCATGAAAAGTCTAAATGGAAATGTAGAGATGTGGAAAAAATGGGAGAGAATGGATTGTGTCCTTAAACAAATCATGGTAGGGAGACCTCTACTGTCTCTAAAGCAAATCATCTGAATTATAAGAATATTCTAGCATGGAGTTAATTTTATTTTCAAAGTTTGCAGATATACTTTATTTTATATGTAATTTATTTTCCAATGTAATATGTTGAGGACAATGTCTCATGGTAGTTTAGGAGTTGATATTTCCATAACTTCTTTTGAAATTTTGTATTAAAACATTTTGGAAAGGTGGAAGGGAGGTTCCATATTTTTGGACCTCAAAAGCAATACAATTTTGTACTTTCACTTTCATATGCTCATGAATAAAGTTTTCATAGAGTTTCCCCATAACTTTTTGGCTAGCATTAGTCTTTCTGTTCTATCTTAGTTCTTCTGCTCCATATTTTGTTAATATTATTTTCAATTCTAATTTGAGTATTGAAGTGTTGGTCTCTAATGTTACAGTTTTGTGAGTTAGAATTAAAATCCTTATCAGTAAAGCCTCTATTCAGAATTTCATTTTTATGCTACCATTTTTCTTCTAAATTAAATAGTAGATTATGTTTAAGACAACCTATTTTCTAAAACTTTCCACTATCATTTATTTTTCTTCTTGTAATTTAAGTACTCAACACAGAAGGCAGCATTTGTGGAAGCATTTTTCTCATATTAGTTGCAAATATTTCTAAATCATTTCTTGGGTTTATAAAATGAATGGACAAATGAACACTCTTTCTCAAGTTTCACATGAATGTCTTGGGTACCGATTTCTCCTTAGACGAGAGACTGTTCCCTCAAGGTACAACACCTGGAAGGCGGGGAGATGAATGGTTTTTCCTAATTAGGTAGCAGAATGAGGGCCATGTGTCAATTTTGTACCATGATCAGAGAATAATGCATGGCATTTCTGAATAAGACCATGCAAAAATTTCCCTAGTATTATTAAAACAGGCTTTAAGAGGCCCTCATTCTGAGAGAAATATGCCTCAATATATTTCTGATTATGCTGAGATTGGTAGAAATATCTACCTTAGATGTAGGTGAGATATTTAGACATGTTCCTTCTTCAAATGCATCTAGTTCAGACCCGTATTTTTGAACCAATCTACCTATCCTAGTGGTAGGAAGTCCTTGTCTTTAGTGTACAATTAGTGTGGAATTGTGCTTTTGTAGATGATAATGATTTTTAGGTAAAGAAAGAGCATGATGTATGAACCTCATGTACTTTATTCCATCATGTCTAGAAAAACTTCATTTGAATGAAAAATATTTTCCAATGGAAATAGAGGTTGCGAGAGGTCATGGGTTTGGGATTGGCACCCAATGGTGTTGGTTGGAAAAGCAAGAGAATGATTTAGTGGTTGCTTTCGTAGAACCCATTGATGTTGACAATGTTCATATTTCATGGGTTTGCATAGTTAGGTGGTGCAACCTTCACAATGGGTGAAGCACTCACACCAAAAATGATGAACAAGAAACATGAATTAGGTCTGATGTATGTATGAAATAAATTGTATGTGGTGTTGGGTCTCCATAAACACTGTGTGGTGGAGGCATCTCTTATTGTTATAGGTGGGGTACTTGTTGAAGGTCTGTCTCACCCATTTCCTATGAGAGAAGGGTTGGAGGTCTTGACATCACTGGTACCAAGTACCTTGCTACTTGAAATTGGAGAAAAGGTATAAAGTCGTTCCGCATATGGTGGACTTGGAACAAATGTGAAAAAATGGTTACACTTCATGTTCAGTCTCTGTCGGAGCCAGAACACATATCGAGGTAGGTGGGACCAAATGAGAGGAAAATACCTCTTTGATATTTCTCAACTCTTGAAAATGATAAATCGAATTTGACAATTAGCTCTGTCAGCATACAATGTGTATGAGTAAAGCGGCTACAGGTTGCTCTTGTGACGCTCGCCATCCCCACAGAAGCCGTGAGCCGAGTGGCAACAAGTGCAATGGTGTTCCTTCGAATTTTCTTCCAAGAAGACACAATAAATAGTATGATACATGTCATCCACCATTGGGGTGTTGGAAAGTGATGGGTCACAATATTATCTTGGGTGAGGGCTCCAATGCATCTGACAGTGAGGGAGTTTTGGAAAATAGTGGTGTGTAATGTATTTATTTCTTTGCATATAGTGTACATGGTTTAAAATTTAATGTCTTATTACGCATTGGTGTGGCATTGTCTCCTCGAAGGTGGAGTTGGGGCCATCGAATCTTGTGGGGCATGAAGAAGAGCTTTAACTCCTCCAATTTTTGGCACTGGGCCTGGTGGGGTGCCTCCTCGATGTCTCACATAATGAATGAAAGGCTAAGGCTCCCTAAGACAAAGTGCCTAGAGTTTCAAACTTATTACCATTATTTTTTCCCTTTTAGGAAGCACTTCCAGTGTTTCACACATAGGCTTTACCTGCGTTTAATATTCTCATGAGGGGTGACCACAAGAATGACACATGCCGATGTAATACCTTATTGTTGGACATAGCCACTAGGGCTACTCACGTACATTTATCACGAGATACATGTTTGGAAATGGACGAAATGACTTGGTGTGAGACAAATCTGGTGTGTGATACAAGAAAGGTGTTCGAGTGATGACATAGGGTAGGAATGATGACTTAGTACTATAACAAGACTAGGGGTGGTCTTGAACTAGTTACTCAGACTCGTGATGTTGGGGCAGAGCTTCTGATTTTCATCATGATTCATAGCTATTTATTTCAGCTACAAACCATGAATACTATACACCCCTCCACACGGGGGGATCACCCCCCGCCGGGGAGTCCTGTAGCGCATAGCCTCCCCTAGCGGGGTTTTCGGGGGCAACGCCCCTAAGCGGGAAACCAAATGTAAAATGATTTTCCAGAAAATATTTTAATTCGTAGTCAATTTTGGTCTTTCATTAAGCGGATGATTTGACTCGTAGAAGTTATGTTTAATGTAGGGTTTTTTCACTAGAAGGAAACCTCTCGTTTTTTATGAGGGTATTGTATTGCATGCAGATTGCATGTGTATTATGAGTATAGAAATAGAAATTGGGACTGTGAGAGAGAGTATAGGATATTACAAGAATTCGCCGTAGGTTATGTCTCTTCATCTTGTCGTGATAACAATATAAAGGCGATTGGTTGTTCGGTGGACATAGCCCAAATTGGGTGAACCACATATATGTGCTCTCTTGTTTTATATGTTTTCTCGTGTTTTTGTTTCCCGTATATTTTATGTGTTCCATCGCTCTATCATATATAATTTTTTCTAACAACCGGTGTCGAGCCGAAGGTCTACGGGTCTAAAATTCGCAGAAAGAAGGTTCCCGGGGTTCGAGTTGAGTAATGGTGTAAGATGGTAGGTTTAGGTTGGAGAAATTTAACAAATAAAACTACCCACTATGGAAGATGCAAGATGGAAGATTATCTAAATCGAAAGATCTACACTTACCATCGAGCACAAAAAAATAATCTTGAGTATTACAAATGTGAATTGTGGGAGATTCGATAGAAAGGCACTTGGAACAATATGGTTGTGCTCGCCAAGGCTCCGTAGCCTTCAATATGTCAAAGGAAACAACAACAAGAGGGCATAATTAAGGCATTGGAAAAACTATATGAAAAATACTCATCCTCAAATAAGGTATTTCTTATGAAAATTTGTTTTATATGAAGATGTCGACAGATCTCTTGTTGACCATTTAAAATGAATTTAATACGGTTACCAAATAATTAAGTTATGTAGAGGTAAAGTTTGATGATGAAGTTAGGGCTCTCATATTTCTGCTCTAATTTCCATAAAGTTGGAAATGATTTATTTATGGCCATTAGTAACTCTATCTATGGATCTAGTACTTTAAAGTTTGATGATGTTGTTCGTGTTATCCTTAGCGAGGAAATGTGATGGAAACGCTCCAATGAGACAATAGGTGAATGCTGAGCAAGACCAGTAAAGAAAAGGAAAGAGGATGAGTCGTTTACATATCATAGTAAATCAAGGAAAGGAATATCTAAGTCCATATCAAAGGGATAGTGTGTTGGAAACGTAAATAAAGGACACTTGAATAAAGATTGTAAATCTCGAAAGGGAAAATCAAGGTGACGCAAAACAAGAAAACAATCACAAAGAGAAAATGTGATAAGTGATGTGTTACAAGATGCTTGAGCCCTTTCTTTAGAAAATTTTATTGATTCGGTGGTAGATTCAGTGGGGGCCTCATTCCATGCCACCCGATAAGAAATATTTTCATTACTATGTCCAAGGAGATTTTGGATAGGTTCGTATGGGTGATGATAAACCCCGTAAAATCGTTGAATGGGTAAAGTTCTGCAAAACGGTAGAATGGAAACCAATGGTTGGTTAAAGGATCGAAGTATGTTCCGCATCCGAAAAAAATGATTTCAACAACAGAGGTTAGAGGCATACAGTGACACCTCAGAGAAACCTAGTACTGTCATAAAGGAGCCTTGGTAATAGCAAAAGGAGAAAAGGTTATGTTACATTGTATTTGTTGAAATGGTATTTAACTTTATGACAGCTTTAACTTCCAAGAGAAGATGCAAAGATTATGGCATCATAGGCTCACACATGAGTGAGAAGGGATGAAGATTCTTCACTCACAAATTTACTGGCTGAAGAATATTGATTTGGATTGTGAGAAATTAGATTTATAGAACATATGAGAGTTAGATTTAGAGTTGGGAAAGAAAGAATATTTGAAAATTATATTTGGGGTATACATACAAGGGCAATTTTAGGCATTCATCTCTCGGTTTCTCTCAAAGTGTTGTTACTTTTATTGGTGATGCAACTAGAAAAATTGATTTCTTGTATTCAAATAACTGATAGTATTTGATACTTTCAAGAAATGGAAAGCTTTGGGCTGAGCTGAGACAGGAATGCTGAAGTGTCCGAGACTCTAAAGCCAATGGAGGTGAATATCGTTGGTGAAAGTATTTATTGGGGTACCTCCGTTCAAGAGTATGGAATATGATGGAGACATAAATTTCAAGAAATACCACAAGAAAATGGTGTGTCGAAAGGGGATGAAATTCAGAATAATCATGTAGTGTGAAGGTGCATGAGATTGCATGCGTACTTTTACAATTTTAAAGATATTGCGTATACTTATGTTTATCTAATAAACAAAGGGCCTTCAAGCTCTTTGATGGTGGTCTTGAGAGGAGGATTCAAAATGAAACCATTTTCATTCATTTTCATTCAAAGTATCCATTTTCATTTAATTAAGTGTGCAAAGTGTTTATCATGTCTTGCAATTTAAACAAATTGTTTTTGGTAATTGTTTCAGTTTATGTATGAGGGAATGTTAATTAAAATTATTGTTTAACATCTTAAATCAGAAATACATAGCAAAGAAACTTCACCATAACAACACAAGAACATGATGAGGCAGTCACCTCCCGGACTACATCCATGGGTCCAAGGCTCCAATGGGCATGGCCCCTGTTTATTAAGTTTCTGTATCTGTACAACAAAGAGGAAAAATGCCTAAATTAAAGAAAGTTATGAAATTGAATTCCAAGATAAAGGCTAAGCCACAGAATGGCTTTTATTTCACCTCAAACAAGAAGTATAGCCCAACAACGCTCCATTTCCCTCATGGCCCCGTGGTTTCCCCAAGCCTCAAGGGAAAAAAATAGTTGAATAACACCTCTTAGCTTTGGAACCTGTCCCAAACACTCTAGAATTTAATAATCTAAAATTGATCAAAATTTCGTCCAAATTGGTTCAATATTGGTGAAATTATGACCTACAATTTTCAATGTCCCTAAAACCCCAACAAATCAGATGAACTCCAGCTAAAGCCACCAAAAATGGTGGATAGACCGGCACAG
Organism: Pinus albicaulis; assembly: GCA_034641835.2. Taxonomy (NCBI): domain Eukaryota; kingdom Viridiplantae; phylum Streptophyta; class Pinopsida; order Pinales; family Pinaceae; genus Pinus; species Pinus albicaulis. The sequence continues at coordinate 764,241,048 of CM076574.1, read as the reverse complement.
GCGAAACCGCGCTTATTAGTAGCAATAAATTTAATCGTTTGTTTAAGCAAGGTTCACATGTTAAAAACCCGGGCGGTTAAGTGTTGTCAAGGATAAGGGTTTAGCCCCCGCCCATGGTCACGGCGCAGGTCCCCGTGGTGAGCGCTAACCCCAAAGGGGCTTAACCCAAAATTTTCCACCGTTCTAAAATTTTTAGCACCTAGTCCCAATGTGAGGTCGTGGGGTCTATCACCCCAGTCCTAAGGGCTTGTCCCATAACTTCGTTGGTTGAATCAAACGACCGTACGGTTTTAACCGTTGCCCATCATAAACCGACCCATAGTCGTTCGTCTGCCGACCTCCACTGCTACGTACCCGTTCAATGTGACCAACATTCACTACCGCATGAGGGCTCGACCCAGCGCATTCCGCATGACCCGACCGCGTTTAAGTTGGCCCAACTTTCCATCGAATTTTTTAACCAAACGTTGAACCTTGGATCTGGAATAATGCTTAAGAAATTTCTCCGTGAAGGGCACATGGCACTCGTAATAGGCTCAAAAACATATTAAAAAACATTTTTTCCATAAAAAAAATTGAAATGACAATTTTTTTGTGTTCAGTGTCCCCGTTTAAGTTATTGGGCATTTTAAAACTTCATTATCTTTTCATATGACATCAAATTTCAGTCTTGTTCACGTACTAGAATCACAATGACTGTGCCTATTCTGTATTCAAAGTTGCAACCACCCCGAGTAATTCCACTTTTGAGCATTTTTTCCACTTCCTGGGACATATGATCAATTGACTGCCATCTCCTCATTGGGAATCTTTTGGACCCCAAAAGCCTTCAATTACCTATTAAGAAGATGAGGGTACTGCATCCCTCACCTTTTACACCTCCATCCATTTTTCCTTACCTCTGCTTACTTTTAGACCAACCCCACACAATCAACATTTCCCCTCCTCGAAGGGGTGTCCTTCACTACATAGATCTCTTCACTTCATCCAAAATTCTCGTGAGAAATCCTATGGATGGTAGCTGAATGTCACTTTCATAATCATCAATTTTAAATGAGGTCTATACAACGTAAATTTTCCACATTCACAATGGAATACATTTGCATATATGAAGGAAAATCTAGTGGAAAAGCATTATTTCCAACTTGTTTAAGGATATTGAATGGACCATAATGAATAGGCTTCAGATTTTTACCTTCTCCGCATTCTTCCTTTACTAATATGCAGCCATACCTCATCTCCTTCTTGAAATTTATGATCAATTATGTGTTTATCATGCCTCTCCTTGTACTTGCCTTGACTTTTTTCAATTTGTTCTTTAACTCGTTGATGTATGAGCCGAATTATTTCAATGAACATGCGAGCTTTGTCAATGTCACTATGCCCATCAATGGCAACGTCCTTCTAAAGAATGAAATCTAAAGGTGACTTAGGCAAATACCCGTGCCAGCTTCAAAAGGTGAAGTATTTGTAGAAGAGTGCTTGGCCCTATTGCAAGCATGTTGAATATAATGTAAGTACTCATCCCAAAGCTTGGGATGTTTGCTGCAATAACCTCTCAAAATATGTACAATGGTTTTTTTCACTACCTCCGTTTGGCCATATGTTTACGGATGGAAAGCAAGACTTTTCTTCAACTTGGTGTCCATCATCTTCCGTAGATTGGACCAAAATTCCTCAAAACAAATATGTGTGGAATCCCCGTCACTAACAAATGGCTACAGTCATAATGAACCCATACATGTTGAAAATATAAATCAGCAGCTTGTTTAGCAAGTATAGGATTACATGGCATAAGAATACACATCTTGTTGAATCTATCAACTACTACATAAAGATAATCAAACTACTTTCTAGATAATGGTAGACCTCCCATAGAAACACTTTCCCATGGTCTGTAAGGTACCGGCAATGGCATATGTAAACCAAGCTTCCTATTGCTAGGTTTGCTTGTAGCACATAACAAAAAACCTCTAATGAAAATTGAAACACTATCTACCATGCGAGGCCAATAACAATACCTCTATAAATGTGCCACTGTTTTTCTTACTTCCTCGAAATGTCCAAGAATAAGAGAAGAATGAGCTTCTCTCATGATGCTTCGTCATCTTCCCCCCGTGGTACATAACTTTTCCATATGAAACAGCAAATTATTATGCAAATGATAATCATTCTCCTCTAACATGATTCCCTTCACTCAAGTTAGCATACACATCCTTAAAATCAATGATTCATGCATATTGTTCTATGTAGCTCTCATGTACAATAAATTATTCTTAAGTAAATTAGTAGCACTAATAATAGGCCTTGAAAGCATATCAGCAAATTTATTGAAAATACCTTTCTTGTACCTTATAACCAAGTGAAATTGTTGTAGGAAACCCATCCATCCGAAATGTCATGATCGCTATAATTTACTTTGCGACCGCAAGTACCGTAAAGGCCGATGGTCTTATGAACAACTATTTCTTTTCCCATCAAATAGTGTTTCCACTTTTTGACACTTGGTGCCAACGCATACAACTCCTTATCATATTTAGTATAATTCAAAATAGCACCATTAAATGTCTCGTAATGAAATGCGATAGGCTTACCATGTCAGAAGAGAACTGCACCCATGGTGTAATCACTAGTATCCGTCCGAATCTCGAATGGTTTCCTCAAGTCCGGTAATGTATGACCGGAGTTGAACTTATCTTCTTTCAAAGACTTGAAAGCTTTCTCGTTGCTTGCCTCCCCATTGGAAAGCATGCTTCTCACACTTGTCACCGCATGCATAAGAGAGTCGCTATGGCGGAGAAGTTAGAAATAAACTTCCTCCAATACAGAGGCCGCACCCAAAAAAACATCTGCCTTCCGTAATGGATCTTGAGAAAATTTACAATGGCTTCTACCTTAGAAGGATCAATTTTCAAAGCACCTCCTCCTACTATGTGTCCCAAATAAAATCAAAGAAATCTTCCCAAATTCACACTTTCGATATTTTAAGAAACAAATCGATTTTTCTTCAAAATATCAAGGCTTTAACATGCATGACATTATGCTCTTCTCTAGTATTGCTGAAAATTAAGATGTCATCTAAGTAGACAATAACAAAATCATCAAGAAAATGACGTAAGACATCATCCATTACCCGCATGAAAGCTGTGCATTGCATAAACCAAAACGGCAACAAGCTACCCAAAGAGTCCCTATTTGGTTTTAAATGTTGTCTTCCAAATGTCACTGCACTCCTAACTTGATGATAACCACTATGTAAGTCTAACTTAGTGAAATATTTCAGCATTCTTCAACTGATCTAACAAATCATCTATCCTTGGGAGTGGGTAACGATTCTTTACCGTTATCTTGTTCAATACCCTCAAGTCCACACACTTGCGCCAAGTTCCATCTTTCTTTGGAATCAACATTATCGCTGACCCACATGGCGAAGTGCTTGGTCTTATGAACCCTTTTTCCAACAAGTCATTAATTTGCCTCTTTATTTCAGCATTCTCCATGATAGACATGGCCAAGACAGTCATGTTAGGGAAAAGAGACAATCTTGATGTAACTGATTTCATGTTGAATCTCCCTTTAGGAGGTAAACATGTCTGTCTTTAAATATCTCATGATGTGCATCAACTACATCATAAATCTGATTTGAGCTTCGAATCACAATTTTCAAATGATCGATGATTCACATCAACCTTGCCTTAACCATAAGAAGTACAAAACTCTTACTAGAAATTCAACAGCTCTTTACCATCCCACATTTACTATCACATTTGTCTTCTTACATGTGTCTTCCACAATGAAACTCCTTGCCACATTTAAAGAGATGATACTATTTTCAAGGGCTTAAAGATTTCTTTCCCGTCAAATAAGTAAGGACTTCCCAAAACAATTCTCGATATATCAAGCGGCACTACATCGCGTTTCTTCCAACCGTGTCAATAAAGTGTGCAGACCAGAAATGCACATGTACCTTCTTGGGACTGTGGTGTCGACCCTCAGGGATATCCATCCAAGTGGATATGGCTTGGGATGTGGAATGGCCCCAAGTTTAAGCTGTTTTTGACCCAAGTCTTCTGACATGAGATTTTCTTTTTTTGTGACCCACCGTCAAACAAAGGTGTCAATTTTTGTATGTTTTGAGACTACCCTCACATGGAACACCACTTTTCTTCTTCGTTTTGGAGCTTGTATATACGCTTGAAGTACTATACTTATTCAGCTTTCTGCTTCTCCCTTCATACTCTTCAAACTCCATGGCTGCACTCTTGGTTTCACAATTTGAATCATCACCTAAGTCTTGTGGTGTAGTTGTAGTAGTCAGTAGTTTTCTTTTCTTTCTTTCCTTTGTTTTTGTTAAACTAAGTTCTTTTTTTAGGATGTAATTTCCAACAATTTTCTCTTCAGCCTTCTCTGAACAATGCTTTCTATATTATCACTTTCTCACCCTTTTTTGACCGATGCATTCTTTTTTCCTTTTCCGTTAGAGGTTTTATCTTTTTTTTCCCTCTTAAAGGCTTGTTTCTACCCTCACTAAAAGTGTTTTTTCCTCTAGCCTCTAAATGCGTAGCTTGTACACAAACTTCTCGTCTAGACTAGTAGTGTTGAACATAAGGATAGTATGTTCAAGGTAGTTGTGCAAACTACCTATATTTTAAAGAATTATCTTGACTTTGTAAGTCTACCCCTAATAAGAGGCTCTTCTCCTAAACTTGGGTATCTTTGTACATTTTTTCCCTTAAGTTTTCTCGGGGTTTTGCTAGTTCAGTGATAGCCTTTTGTAAATGAGTTGAAGGATAAAATTTCTTTAATTGTAGTAATAAATTCAAATTTCTACACAGTGATCTTACCAGTGTTTTTTAATTTCATCCCCGGGTCTTGGCTTCCCACCATACCAATGCTATCCATCCATTTTAGAGGCTAATTGTATCTTGGGTGTCGTCATCATGAAGGTTTTGTATCCTCAAGTAAAACTTCCAACTGTCTTATCCAATTTTCAAGTTTCTCCCCGCATTGACTTCATCGTTAAACATACAAATCTGGAATTTAACATCAAGATTTTAAAATGGAATTTTATCAGTGGTTTTAGACTTGTGAGATTGATTCACCAAAGTTGAGGATGACGCATGTAGAGGAAGAGGATGAAGACGAGGATGGTGGATCACCATTTCCTTCGTGTCCTTTCTTGACTGTCATCACTTCTTTTCCTTCAAGGAACCCTCTCCTTCTTATGGCTTAGACCTTCCAACAGTTTTTTCCATTTCTATTCTCTCTTGGTAGAGTATCCTCATCCATCTCTCGTCATGTCCAAGAAAGCCTTTCTGAATGTACCGTTCCTCTTCTTTGGGATCCACACCTTCGTGAGATTCTCCTCTCTCTTTAAGACATGCTTGAAGGTTTTTGTATATTTTGAGGAGGGCCTTGGTTCCTTGGTTGAGATTAATTTTTCAATCAAGTGTCCTTCACCTCTCTTGAGTTTTTAAGCTCTTTTTAATCTATCAAAACTTGCAAACAATCAACTATATCTTTGCACAAAACAAATGTTGAGTAAAACTCTAGCTCCTAAGGCTCAAATCCTTATCTCTCGATAATATTTCGATCTGGAAAATGGAACACAGAATTCACTGTCAAAGTATCCATTTTCATTTAATTGGCAAAAAGTGTTTATCATTTCGCAATTTAAAGAAAGTGTTTTTGCAATCAAGCTTCGAGTTTATGTGTGAGGGAATGTTAATTAAAATATTGTTAAATATATTAAATTAGAAATACAGTGAGCAAAAACTCATCATAACAACATGTCAATACATGAGGCACACCCTTCCCTCGGCTTAAGACCGGGTCGTGTGTCCAAGGCTCCCAATGGGCATGCTGTCCTCGCTCTATTAATTTGCTCAAATCAGTATTGCAAAGAGAAAATGCCTAAACAGAAAAAAATAATGTGGAATTGAATCTGTACATTTAAATAAGCTAATAATGGCTTTTATTTCACCTCAAACAATGAATTATAACTTGGTCGCAAAATTTCCATTTCCTCATGGCCTTGGTGTGGCTCTCCAAGATTCCCCGAAGAAAAAATGGTCAATAAACATTCAGCTTCCGCAACCTGTCCCAAACACCTGCATCGTTCAAATACCCAAAATTGACCAAAATTCTCGTCCAAATTGGTTCAATATTGGTGAAGTTATGACTCTCCACAATTTTTTTCTCCATGTCCTTAGAAACCCACCAAATCTAGATGAACTCAGCTTAAAGCCACCAAAAGCATGGATATACCGAATAGGCGGAACCACGCTTATTTTTGGGGGTAGCAATAAATTTAACTGCTTTTTTGGGCCGAGTTCACATGCCGAAAATCCGGTGGTTGCGGCCGTCAAGATAGAAGCAGCCCCGCCCATGGTCACGAGCGTGTCCTGGTGAGGGCTAACCCCAAAGGGGCTTAACCAAAAAAATTTCCACCCATTCTAAGAGTTTTAGCACCCGGTCCTGGGCCAGAGGTTGCGGGTTCTATCACCTTTGTGGCCCGAGGGCTTAAACCCATAACTTCGCTGGGTTGAATCAAACAACCCGACGACCAATCAAGGTTCGCTATAAACCGACCCATAATGCTCACGTCGTCAACCTCCGCCGCCATGACCAATTCAACGTGACCCAAATGTTCATTGCACTTGTAACAACCCAAACGCGTTCAACATGGACTGGTCAGAAACAAAGTCGGCCGGGTCTCACGACCGACTATTTTTAACCAAACTTCTTAACCTTTGGGTTTGGGGCCACGTGTTCTCCTCAGCGCAACGTGGCACCCTATAATAGGCCTTCAAAAAACATATAAAAAAATGAAATTTTGCCATAAAAATTTTCTGAAATGACAATTTTTTTTTGTTCAAAAGTCATGTTTTGAAGGTTAATAGGGCATTTTAAAAACTTCAATATCTTTCTTCATACATCGGATTTGAGTCGCTCATGGCACTAGAATCACAACAAGGAGGCCTATCTATTCATTCAGGTTGCAAAAAAATTCTAAGCAGCTCCTATTTTGAGCATTTTTTTCCACTTCTGACATGACTACCTTATCACACCAAACAAAGGGCAGATATTGTAGATACTTTGCATATCTAATTAAACAAAGGGCCTTCCTCAAGTTGGCCTGGATGGTGGGTATCTTTATGAGGTATGATAGTAAAGGTAAAATACTCTTAAAGCTCTTTGGTTGTGAGGCCTTTGTCCATATTAATAAAAAAAATAGAACAAAGCTTGAGGAAAATCAAAGAAATGTACCTTGCTGAAGTGTCTTAGATCAAACAATGGAGGTGAATATTACAAGAAAGAGTTTCCATATTAAAAAGACTGTCGCACATAAGGTTAATTAGGCTGAGAGGATAATTGGGAAGTGAAGCACTACAACAAAATGGTGTGTTAGAAAGGATGAATAGAACAATCATGTAGGTGGTGAAGGTGCATGAGATTGCATGATTTCTTTTACAATTTTGGGCAGATATTGTAGATACTTATGTTTATCTAATAAACAAGGGCGTGTCGAAAGGGCAGAATAACAATCATAGATCGTGCAAGATGCATGAGATTACATGCAGGATTGCCTTTACAATTTTGGGTAGATTTTGTAGATAATGTTGTTTATATAATAAATAGAGGTCCTTCAATTTCCTTCGATGGTGGTATTCCAAAGGAGGCATGGACAGGTAAAAAGGTAAACTACTATTTTTTAAAGCCTTTTGGTTATGAGGCCTTTTTCCATATTAATAAAGAAAATAGAACAAAGTTTGAGGAAAAATCAAAGAAATGTACCGTTATTGGATATGGTGTTAATGATTTTTCTTATCGCTTATATGATTATGAAAATAAAAAAATCATTAGGAGCATAGATGTAATATTCAATGAAAAGGTCCTGTATAAGAATCAATTGCAGGAAAAGAAACAGGAAAAATAAAACAAAGAATATAGATTTCTTGATGAGATCACAAAAAAAGTAAATGTGCCTAAAAATAATAATAATCAACAACCACTCTATGAGGGGAATTTTGAGGTCTAAATGGGCCTTTCATAAAATAATAAAATAATAGCTAAACCAATAAAATAATATTTATGAATTTGCAATTCACTTTTTGCACCAAAATCTATGTAACCATAGTTAAATGCATCCAAAAGTTATACTCAAAATAAAATTAATAAAAATTGCATTAATGTGATTATAAATAAGAATGAGTTTCTCAAGAAAAAGTCATTATCATTGAACAACTAATGTATTTGTCCTTATAATTTAAATAACTTAAAATAAAATATAAATTTAAATTGTAAATTTATAAATTTTAATTATATTGTATGCCAGTTAATTAAAATTTATATTATTTAAATTGTATAATAAATAATAAATAATTAATATATTATATAAAAATAATATAATATAATATAATATAATAAAAATTGTATAGGGATATGCATTGTTTCTTTCAAAAAAAATATGAAATGACAATAATATATTTTTATTCAAAAAGTGTGAAATGACATTTATTATGAGTACTTTACTTTGACTTTAAAAGTACTTAGAGCACTACCATGGTTATCCATGAGTTTTTATCCACCATTGAGAATGTGACAAGTAAGTACCTTTAACTCAAGCAATGCCACCTCAACCATTAGGGATGATGTCATCCCCTAAAATGTGATTGGTTCTCATAAAGTGAATTTTTATTGTACATTTTCCTTTAGAGGCCCATTTTAGACCTCAAAAGTCCTCTAAATGAACAACAACAACAACCACCACAACAACAACAGGCACCTCAAACACCTGAAAGCGATGTCAGAAGATCTACCAGGATAAGTAGACCCCTTGAACGATACTCTCCTTCATTATATTATTTATTGTTGACTGATTCTGGTGAACCTGAATGTTATGAAGAAGCAATGCAGGTTGAAACTAGGAAGAAGTGGGAGCTAGCCATGGAAGAAGAGATGGACTCCTTAATGCATAACCAGACTTGGGACTTAGTCAGGTTGCCTGCAGGTAAAACTAAATTGCAGAATAAATGGGTTTACAGGCTGAAGGAAGAAGATGGAGGAAAACATAGGTACAAAGCTAGACTTGTGGTGAAGGGGTTTGCACAGAAGAAAGGTATTGATTTTGATGAAATTTTTTCTCTTGTTGTTAAGATGAATTCAATCAGAACTATCTTAAGTCTTGTAGTAGCGGAAGATTTACATCTTGAACAGTTAGATGTAAAGACAGCATTTCTCCATGGAGATTTGGAGGAAGAGATATACATGCAGCAACCAGAAGGATATGAGGTAAAAGGGAAAGAAAAATTGGTGTGCAGGTTAAAGAAGAGCTTGTATGGCTTAAAACATGCTCCAAGGTAGTGGTATCTAAAATTTGACAAGTTTATGTCTGAACAAGGTTATACTAGATGTCACTCTGATCATTGTGTTTATATAAAAAGGCAAAATGATGGTAGATATATTATATTGCTATTGTATGTAGATGACATGCTTGTTGCAGGGTCTAACATGCAGGAAATAAATGTGCTCAAAAGAAAATTGGAAAATTCATTTGCAATGAAGGATTTGGGAGCTGCAAAACAAATCCTTGGTATGAGAATAACTAAAAATAGAGAAAATCACAAATTAACATTGTCTCACAATTAGTACATACAAAAGGTGTTGAAAAGATTTAATATGCATAATGCAAAGCCAGTTAGTACACCTTTTGCTATTCATTTCAAACTTAGTAAGGAGATGTGCTCGAAGACCCTAGAAGAAATGGATTATATGTCTAAAGCTCCATATTCATCAACAATTGGAAGCTTAATGTATGTAATGGTCTTCACAACGCCTGATATTGCACATGCAGTGGGAGTTGTAAGCAGGTACATGAACAATCGAGGAAAAGAAAATTGGATGGCAGTGAAATGGATTCTCAGATATTTGAGAGGTACCAAAAATCAAGAATTATGCTTTGGTGGTTCAAACATTTCTCTACAGGGATATGTTGATGCAGATATGGCAGGTGATAGAGATAACAAGAGGAGCACTACAGGATATGTATTTACTGTAGGTGGAACAACTATCAGTTGGGTTTCAAAAATCCAAAGTGTTGTTGCACTTTCAACAACAGAAGCAGAGTATGTTGTTGCTACAGAGGCTAGTAAAGAAATAATTTGGTTACAAAGGTTTATGGATGAATTGGGTAAGAAGCATGATATGGGCACGTTATACAGTGATAGCCAAAGTGCCATTCATCTTGCAAATAACTCAGCATTTCATTCCAGGAATAAACACATACATCTCAAGTACCATTTCATACGATCAGCATTGGAAGATGGAGAGTTGAAGCTAGAAAAGATACACACTAGCCAAAATCCTGTAGATATGCTAACAAAAGTTGTAACCAGGGAGAAACTGAGAATGTGCTCAGTTTCAATTGGTCTTCAAGGATGACGATGAAGATGAAGATGTGAGAAACAACCAGTCCAAAGTGGAGTCATTTTCCAAAGAAAGTGAAGCAAGTGATGGATTTTCATAATCACCATGAGATTGTTAGTGGAGTATGATTTTCATCTTGATCTTGTGAGGTCTTTGTTTCTGCACCCATGCAGGCCCCAAGGAATACTATACACCCTCCATGCGGTGGGGACTTGTCCCTTCCGCAGGGGTCCTGGGAGGTCGATCCCCCGAACAGGGTGTGAAGACTACTCCCTAAGTGGGGGCCGGTGCGCGATCCCGAAGCTAAAAACATATGTAAAATTGCTTCCAAAATATTGTAATTTCGTAGTCAATCTGGGTCGTTCATTAGGCAGATGATGTGACAGTAGAAGTTATGTTTAATTTAGGGTTTTTTGCCCTAGAAGGCAACCCCTCATTTTGTATGAGGGTATTGTATTGCGGCTGTGTATGGTATGTGTATTATGAGCAAGAAACAGAAAGTGGGACTGTGGGAGAGAGTAGAAGATGTTACAGTGGATCTACAGGGGATCTGCTGTAGGTTGTGTCTCTTCATCTTGCTGGATAATATAAAGGAAGGACTGGTTGTTTGAAGTGGACATAGCCCAAATTGGGTGAACCACGTATATCTGTGTCTCTCTTGTTTTATATGTTTTCTATGTTTGTGTTTCCGCATATTCTATGTGTTCCATTGCTCTGTAATATATAATTTTCTAACACATGGTGTGTCTTACGAAATCATCGTGCACATCGGTTTTATGTAACAGCGTGGCAATTAAAGGATCTCCTGGATACATTCCAAGGTGTTGGGTATAATACCTTCGAAAAACATTGACTAGAAGTGGGGAGAATCATGGGTATATAAGGATGGACAAATATCTCCATTGGTATGAGGCCTTTTGGGGTAAAGCCCATAAGCAAAGCCATGAGGGCTTAGGCCCAAAGTGGACAATATCATACCATTATGGAGATATGTGGTGTCCAGAATCCTTACAAGTAATTGCACTCCTCCCACTTGTTTTTTTCTTTCCACAGGGGGCCACAGGAGAGCTTAGTCATTGGCCCAATTCTTCAACACCCATTGTTTCTCTACACCAAGAGAACTTCTCAGTGCTCACAGACTTTGTCAATGCATCTGCAACATTCTTCAAAGTGTCCACCTTTACCAGCAACACCCTTTTAGCCTCAACCATATCTCTAACAAAGTGATATTGAACATCATTGTGCTTTGTCTTTGAATGATAAGCAGGGTTCTTAGCCAAGAAAATTGCACTTTGGCTATCACAGTCTATCCTTATAGCTTGCTGTACCAACCCCATACTTGAACACAATCTCTGCAACCAAACTGCTTCCTTGCTTGCATGAGTGGCTGCTATGTATTCTGCCTCTGTAGTTGAAAGAGCCACTACAGACTGTCTTTTACTCATCCAACTGACTGCGCCTCCAAATAGGCTAAACACATACCCACTTGTAGATCTTCTTTGGTCCAGATCTCCAGCCCAGTCTACATCAACAAAACCACGAATGTCCAACATTATTTCCAATCCTGGTCTTCCCTGGTAGCACAAGCCATAATCACTAGTGCCACGTAAATATCTAAAAACCCGCTTCACTACTGTCCAATGCTCCTTCCCTGGGTTTGACATAAACCTGCTCAATACTCCCACTGCATGTGCAATGTCTGGTCTAGTACAGACCATTGCATACATCAGGCTACCCACTGCACTTGTATATAGAACACGGGACATATACTCCTCTTCTTCTTGTGTCTTGGGACACTGTTCAGCAGACAGCTTTACACCTTCAAGAATAGGAACATTCACCGGTTTACTATCCTGCATATTGAACCTCTGCAATATCGTCTCGACATACTTCCTCTGGTTTAACCAGAGCTTCCTCTTTGCCCAATCTCTCTTAATTTCCATGCCTAAAATATAGTTTGCAGCACCCAGATCCTTCATGTCGAATTTGGAGAACAGTTGGGTCTTCAAATCTTGGATAATTTCTTTGTCATTTCCAATCAACAACATATCATCCACATACAAGACCAGATATATAACATGATCACCAATTAATTTAAAATAAACACAATGATCTTCCTTGCTTCTAGTGAAGCGAAGTCCCCGTATATAGGTATGAAATTTCTGATACCACATCCTTGGTGACTGTTTTAACCCATACAGAGACTTCTTCAACTTGCATACCAATTATTTCTTACCCTTCACCATAAAGCCTTCAGGTTGCTTCATGTAGATCTCCTCTTCTAGATCCCCATGAAGAAAAGTTGTCTTCACATCCATCTGTTCTATCTCAAAATCAAATGCAGCAGCAACAGATAAAAGTAATCTAATAGAAGTAACCTTGGCAACAAGAGAAAAAATATCACCAAAATCAATTCCCGGCACTTGGGAATAACCTTTTGCTACCAACCGAGATTTGTATTTCTCCACCTTGCCTTCTACATTCATCTTCTTCTTAAACACCCATTTGCTCCCAATGGGCTTCCTTCCAGCCGACAACTCCACCAAATCCCATGCATCATTTTTGTGCAAGGATGCCATTTCATCAACCATGGCCTCCTTCCATAGTTTTCCATCCTCTGAATCTACTTCCTCCCTGACAGTTCTGGGTTCATCATCAGTTATAGTTAAGGAAAAACCTGAACAGAAAGCAGATGGACTATACCTTTCTGGTTGCCTTCTTTCCCGAACTGATCTTCTCAAAGTTGGAGTTTGTGGCTCTTCATCTTTTGAGTCTTCTTCTATTGTAGAGTCTGATTCATCCTCCTTTAGCTCAAACTCTATCTTCTCAGGTTTCTTTGGTAGGACTTCATGTTTAACAATATCTTTCACTTCTCTAAACATCACATCTCGGTTGTACACAACCTTCCTTGTTTCTGGGTTCCAAAGCTTGTAACCCTTTAAACCATCCTTATACCCAATAAAGATGCACCTTTCAGATTTATTATCCAACTTGGTCCTTTTCTCCTTTGGAACATGTACATATGCATCATATCCAAATACCATTAGATGTGAAAGAGAGGGTTTCTTACCAGTCCATACCTCATGTGGGGTCTTATCCTCCAACGCTGATGAAGGTGATCTGTTAACTAAGTAACATGCAGTCTCCACTGCCTCTGCCCAGAATTCTTGTCCTAACCCGGTACCACTGAGCATGCTTCTTGCCTTTCCCATCAGTGTTCTGTTCATTCTTTCTGCAACTCCATTTTGCTGAGGTGTGTATGGAGTAGTCTTCTGTCGTGCTATACCACACTTCTTACAGAACTCTTCAAATTCCTTCTTGCAGAACTCCCCACCATTATCTGTCCTCAACGCCTTTATCTTCTTCTCTTTCTGGTTTTCCACCAGAGCCTTAAATTCTTTAAATTTGTCAAAGACTTCAGATTTCTTCCTCAAGAAATATATCCATGTATTCCTTGAGAAGTCATCTATGAATGAAACATAGTACACAGACTTTCCCAGTGATGGAACTGACACAGGTCCAAACACATCATTGTGCACAAGTTCTAATATTTTGTTCGCCCTCTTAGCACCAGAAGGAAAACTCACCCGATTCTGCTTCCCATATACACAATGTTCACAGAAATCGAAATCCAGAGAACAATTAGACATACCTTCTACCATACCATCTCTATGCAGTATCCGAAGGCCCTTCTCTCCAATATGTCCAAGCCTTTGATGCCATAGCATGGTCTTTCTCCAGAGACAGCTAAGCTTTCCGCTCCATTTTTAGGAACCACATAACTGTTACACCCATCAATAAAAGTGCTACCTTGTAGCTTGTACAGAGTTCCAGTCTGAACTCCCCGCATTAATACCAGTGCTCCCCGAACCATCTTGCAGGCATCTTTCTCGAACACTATTTTTACACCTGCATCATCCATCTTGCTTACAGAAATCAGATTTTTGGCCAATGCAGGAATATGCAGAACACCAGGAAGTGTTCTAATCCTTCCACCTTGCAGCTTCAGCTTGACCTTTCCACGTCCGACGATTCTAGCCTTCCTATCATCCCCTAGGAAGACATCACCACCATCATATTTCTCATACTCGCAAAACCACTCCCTATGGGGAGTGAAGTGAAAGGATGCACTTGAGTCAATCAACCATGACTCATGATATACATGTATATTTGAAGAAGAAGCCAAATACACATCCCCACCTTCATCCGAGGTGGTTTTTGCCTCTGCAGAAGGACCTTCATCAGATCCCTTTCCTTTCTCAGGAGCTTTAGATCTGCATTCCTTTTTGTAGTGTCCTTCCTTTTCGCATTTCCAGCACACCTTTACAAACTTTCCAGGAGATTTAGATCTCCCTCTAGATTTAGATCTCCCACTCGAAACCTTATTCTTGTTTCTGTTCTGGGACCTTCCTCGTACAGATAAGGCATCTCCATTCTGACCCTCCATATTTGTCCGTCTCATTTCCTCCGACAGCAAGGCTGAGACAATGTCATCAAAGTTCAAGGTAGTTGTATTGCTACCTATTGCAATAACCAGACTGTCCCACGAGTCTGGTAGAGAGCACAACAAACTGATGCACTTATCTTCATCTGAGATTTTAATATCAACAGACGACAACTGACTTACCACAATATTGAAGGCATTCAGATGCTCTGTCACCAAGTCTCCATCCTTCATCCTCAGGTTATACAGCTTTTTCCGCAGGAACAACTTATTCACCAGAGACTTAGATTGATACAAAGTCCCTAGCTTGTCCCACAAGGTCTTCACCGTAGCTTCCCCAGATACATTCAACAATACTGAATCTGAGACACACAACCGTATTGTGCTCTTAGCCTTCGGATCCAGTTTCTTCCAGTCTTCATCTGACATTGCCGTTGGTTTAGTACCTGGATCTACCGCGATCCATTGATCTTTATCCACCAGCAGATCCTCCATCTTGAGCTTCCACAACTCAAAACTCTGACCATTAAATTTCTCGATCTCTATCTTCCCACCGCTCGCCATCTTCTTTCACAGCAAGAATCGATCCTGCAGATCTCCCACTGAACAGGGTCTACCTCAGGCCCAAGCAAAAAACCCTCAGCAACAAAGGCGTCCCCTTGAAGCCGAAACAACTCTGATACCAAATGTAGGTTTTAACCCTGAACAGAAATTATCTACACATGAATCTTATAACAGAAAATAAACAATAGCGAGAGCATAAAACATAAAATAGATAAACATAGAGATTTTCCCCTAGATCCCAAATTGGGATGACCAGCTTGATTTTTCATTATATTCCTTTTAGTGTTACAACACATATATATACATGTCGAAGCATACATAAACCCCAATCCATTAACCCTGGATTAGAACATAACCGTAGTTCCCTTGACCGGATCTACAAAAATACCAGGGGGCGAAAACCATCGTGCCCCAATACCATGTGCAAAACCATGCACAAAATCATGGACATGGACTACCCACCGGAAATTAAGGACCAAAAATTTTCGCCGGGGCAATGCCTTGGACCCCAACAGAGGGGGCTATCGCCCCCTCTCTTACCCCCCCGCGCATGCTTAGTCGTGGAAAGAATATAACACATACCCAACACAAGGAGTGATCATTCCTCGAACATCCTCGAATAAGGTTGCCAAGGATGGGACAAACTCCGTATTATAACGCAACATATGGTGGCACTCCATTGTGGGGGATGCGATGCCCGTATCTCATAGTGTGTGAGCCGGTCTATGTTGGAAAATCTTCCCATTATGTGGGAATTTCAGGAGGAAATAGCCAATGATAAAAGTACCACTTCCAACAAGATATTGTAATCTAGTTGGGAATTGAGGACTTCGACATCAATGAGAATTGTTTTGCTGGCAAGATCTACTGGGACGTTCTGAAAGAGTCCTCCAGTGGTTGAGGGGCACCAGTCATATGCCCTGAGTATGAAGGGTGAAGTAGTTAGCTCAGGGGATCCTAGTTTTTTCCAAACTGATTTGGACATGATAAAAGTATATGCCCCCTCATCAACGATGAAACGATGGATGGTGATATTTTCAATAGTGACTAGAATCTGGAAGGAGACTATCGATGGTAGTCGTAGTTGTGCATTATCCAAATAAAAGGCCATCACCGTGAGTCAAATGGGTTGATCACACCTAAAGAAAAAGGAGATTTTTTTGTTGCATTGGACAAGTCTACGTGACCTCTAATGCTAACATGGCAGAAGGTGATTTTTCTAATTCATCAAGAATTATATAGTTGTGAGATTCCTTTGAATTATGCCCTACGTCAAAGGTGTCATGGTTGTAGTGTTAGTTTGTATGGAAGTATGTTTTTTTTGGTGGGGTTCCATAGTCATAGTTTTGATTTTGTAAAAGGGCATCGGAGCCTGCCATATAAATGTCATGGTTTCTTGCATCATTGGGATTTCCCCCATTTTGGTTTTGATAAGGTGGAGGGGTGGCCTCATGTTGTGTGGCCACCACTCCCTGGTGAGGAAAAGAGTTATTCATAACTGCAGGTTGTTGGTTTGTTCCTCCATATCCTCTAGTTTCTCTCATTCTATTCAACTCGGGAGTTGAGGGAAATTATGAGTGCAATGCCCATGCTCACCACAAATAGAACAAGCATGATTAGTCCTTAGAATAGGGTTCTTGTTTTTATTTTGAGGGTTATTTTTATTCTAACATTCGTTCTGGTTTCGGTTAGGGGTGTTATCACTCTCCCCAACTTCCTAAGGCTGACAGTAGGATTGGAGAAAGGTAACCATAGACCAAACTTTAGGTCAGGTAGCTAGCCCTACCCGGACCAAAGAGGGCTCTCTCTATGTCACTTTGAAGTCAAAGGGATGACTGGATATATTTTTTTAGGCTAGTTATGATGCTCAATAGATTAAGGTTTTTGTTTGTTTGGAGTTTTTCTGGATAGGAATGACAGTTAGGAGACTAGGTCTAGGGTTTTTATCTAATTTCAAAGGTTTAGTTGCAGAGGTAAGGGTGAGGATAGGTAGGTAAGATAATAATAATGATTAATTTTTCAATGTGTATAGATTGAAATGAGATGGAATTAGAATGATCATTAAACTGAATTCATTCATCAGAAGAGCAAGACAATTTCATGAAAATCTTATGAAAAACATAACATGGAAAGGGTTTTTTTGTCAATAAATTGATAAGACTTAGCATAAATAAGCATATATGTGAAATACGAGTAACATAAAATTCAACACCATGCATTTACAAAGAAAAAAATTGCTCAAAGGCATACCATAAGAGTCTCAACACTATGTCTGCAACGTTGTCCTTGATTTCATTAGCAAAAGCTTGTACAATAGCTCCACTGCAAATAAAAGCTATCCCACCCAAAAAATGACAAAATATAGTCTACTTATAGAAAATGTAGACTATTACACCTCATTAGGTCGAAATCATATCCAAAATGGATCATAAATGCAAAAGATGAGTCATTTCCTAGTTTTTAGGGAGGTCAGAAACCATTCCCTGAATTTTAGCTATAAACTAGGAGTGTTTGTCCCTTACATTGATTACAAATTCGTTCATGATAGGAAGCCAAAAAAAACCAAATTGCTGTAAGTTAAACCGGTAGCCTTGAATTTTATGTGACCATTTATGAGTTTGACAAGTGTCCTATGGGAATCAAATGCTCAGACAATTCTAATCGAAAGATTTAAATGACTTAGGTA